>AYEL01081308.1:0-24544 GCA_000484575.1 Olivierus martensii | reverse complement strand
ATTTAAATTTTAATTAAAAAATATATTAAAAATTAATTTTTAATTTTTAAATTATGAAAATGCATTGAATTATATAAGTAACAATTGAGCTAGATTATATATTCGATTAATTAAGTTTGCTGATCAAACACAATTGCCGTTTTTAATATTTGTGTTGTTTGGTTATATAAAATTGCCCTCCGTCCGTCTTCCATCACAAAACATCTTGAATCCAAACATAGCTGAACATTCAAATTTCCAATAATCATTTCTTATTATGAAAGGTATCTGCCTATTAATTTTGAACGTGTTACGTCGTTTCGTTACAAGATGAAAGCTTTAAGAACAAAAATGGCGGCCATTCGACATTAGAATTAAAACACCGATATCTCTGAAAGTGTTTATCGTACTTGAACGATATCATAGTCAATCAATTGAAAGAGTTTTTTTGATAAATTTTACAATATTTGTTATATATAAATACTTTTATCGTTGTCTGACTATCAAATTGTCTTTAAAATATTGCAGATATTTGATATTTTAGAATATCGTTTCATTTTATATATGATATACGAGAAGTAATTTTTTTGTCTCTAAGAGCTTCAGTTGCAAAATGATGTTGGTTATTTAAAAAATTTTATATAAATAATATTTGAAACAATTTTATTCTATAAGAAAGATATTATACTCATTTGAAAGATTTCTTGTAAAAATGGATATAATGATTAACAACGACAAAATTTTTATTTAAATTTTCACACTAGTTTCATCATTTTTGATTAATTCAAGAATGTGATCAAATTGCTTAGCTGCCACGCTAAAAATTAATCGTTTATTTATTAGTGAACCATTATAATCATAGATTAACGAAAATATTTATATACACTCACTTTCTTCATTTATCACACTCTAGCATCGCATTGGATCTGTTCTGATTCTATACATAAAGATAAATTCTCTTTCAAGAACTATTGCCTACTGAGAAACTTTTATCAAGGATATGGTCTAGTATCTTTGATGAGTATGAGTTTTTCGAGTTGGATAGATATAGTCAAATAAATGAGAAAACTATGACTAAATTCTATGATCTGATGATTTAGTTACCAGTACAAGGTAAAAAATTAAACTTTTGTTTAGTTAAAAAAAAAAAATTGGCTGAGAACGTATAAAAATTGAAAATAATAAGAAATGGAGGAAAAAATCTTTGTGATTTTCTAGTTTATAATGATTCATAAAGTATTGATTGTTAAACATTCATTATGAATACTGAAAAGTACTCAGAATCATGAAAAGTCATATTTTTGAATCGAATTTATTTAAGTTTTTTGCAAAATTTTTGATTCATGTTAAAGACATCTATTCGAACGATAAGAATATATAGCATATAATATATTTATTAATAATATATTTGAAGATAAATTTTAGGACATAACGTTCAAACCAATTAAAAATAATAATAGATAAACCTTTAAAAAAGCTTTTATCTTTAAGCCAATAACAGAAAGCGCATTTCCTATTGAAAGTTATGTCTGATCTTGATAGCCTGTTAGAATATCTTTAGGAAGAATGTCTGATAGATCAAAAATAAAGGAGAAACTAATGGAGTCTAGAATCACCATTTAGTTGACAACATCAACTTTGCAGACTTGTTATTAAAATTCTTTAATAGCGATAGTTTATGATGAACATTTAACCATTAAGGTGTCATTTTTATCAAGTTCTGTTGATAAAACTTCGTAAAAGGAATTGCCGATATAAACCATTGCAATTTTTCAAATTTAAGTTTAACAAAAAAAAAGCAATTATAATTATTTTTATATCAATAATTGAAAATTTATTTTTAAAAAATTCTAAAAATAAAGAGATTTTTAGTTGAATTTATAATTGAACAGAAAGGAGAAAAAAGTAAATATTTGATTTTATAAATGATTATTAAAGATTAATGGATATATAATTTATTTAAACAACATTTTCTTTAACTTAATTTTTCTGATTTAAAAAAAAAAAAAAAGAATTACTTAAAAGTAATTTAAGACTAGCTTCTCTAAAATCAGATAAAGTATTTGATGTTACTTTAGGTAAAATCACACTATAAAATTTCTATTTTTAATTATTAATTGAATTTTCAAACCTTTTAAGCAATAATAAACAAGTAATTCAGAAAGTAGTTTCTAAGGTGAAGTCACTAAAGCACCATTTAAACCTATTACAAGATAAATTGAAGAACATTTCTTCTAATAAATCTCATTACTTTATCCCTAATTTGTTCTTTGAGGTACATTTTGTTTACGTAAGTCAATTATATAAATTATTTTTTTCTGAAAATTTTGAATTTATAATTATGTATTGACTTTTTAAGTATACAATAAGTAGATTTTTTTATAGAGAAGTTCTCAATATAAATATCTCGTATTTGTTAAGCAGCACGGTTTATTGTCTAAATTAATAAACTGAATATTTGTTATTTTTATGTTAATCAAAACTTGTTTACAAAAGCTCTTAAGATTATATTATCGATGGAATTAATGGGTAAAGAGACTTCTTTTATCCGATCTAGACTCATTAATATCATTTATTATTTTTTAAGTATTCTATTAAACGTTAATGAATTCAACACGAAAATAGTTTAATAACCCATCATATGTTACGCTTTATATAATCTTTTCTTAAATTTTTAATAGAGTTAATTTCCTAGAAAATATTAAATATATTTTTTAATAAAATTTAAGCATTTTATTTCTCTTTTTAATCTTCAATTATTTGCACATGGTCTTCATCTCTTCTCATTTGTTTTTTGTAATTTTTCTTATTTTATAGTTTATTTTAGAATGAAAAAATTAGTTCTCTTTGAAATCATCCTTACATTTCACTCAAAAAACAATAATAATTACAAATTTTTTATTTCCTGTAAAATATAGAATTGAAAATTAACACAAAAAACATGGGCAAACACCAAATTAGCCCAAAAAAGAATTGATAAATAGCAAACGATATCACACAATTCCATGCACATGCATGTGCCAACCCGTGAAACTCAAATGTCAAATTGTGAGACCGACGAATTGAGGGATGTCGAACTGCAAGATACCACTGTATTTATATATATGTATATATAGCAATGGATGTGAGCTAGTGAATTTTTAATTGGCTCATTGAAAAAAAATATGCATTTACCTACATATTTTTTTAAATAGTGAAACCTCACCTAACAGACACCCCTCAATAATGGACACTTTGTAATTCCCCGGCAGTAATACATGGATGTCTATGGGAGCATCCCCCCTCAAAAGCGGACACCCCTCAATAATAGATACGGACACTTAAATTTCGATAATAACGGACAATAAAAACTAATAAAAGCTCAAAATTACAGCTCAAAATTGAAAGACAAACGAAAATCATGAAAAATTTTTTTATTTTTAATAGTGATTCCACAGGATTGAAACTAATAGTGGAAGTAGAAATTCATCTGGAGAATGAAGTTCAAAACGTAAAATAAAACAAAGTAAGATGTCAGATTTTTTCCCCAAAGTGTAGTATAGTGTACAGTATACACTCCTGAGATTACATTCATATTTTATGTTTTCAAGTTTTATAATAATTCCGTATCAATAAGTAGTATTCAAAATATTAATTTATAATCTATCTAAAAGATTATATACAATTATACTTCCACTTATTATCATAAAAAGTATAAGTCCTTTATAGCACAAGTTTACAGTGGAAGATAGCTTAATAAAGCTGAAAGCGCTTCTCTGGTTTTTTAAAACTTTCTTGGTTTTTTAAACTTTTTCCACTGTAAACTTGTGCTATAAAGGACTTATACTTTTTATAATCTATCTTCTTTATGTAAATTATATATTTATGTTTTAATTTCTTTACTGTTTCAAGCTACAGTATACAGTATTTGTTTATTGTTTGTACGTTGGTATTGCGAAAGATATAAGTTAATATTAATTTTTTTTAATTTTAAAAATTAGAAAAATAAAAACCAAAATGCATATAAAAACTTTTACAAGTGATACGCATTGTTATATCTATTTTTACAATTAAAGCTTTTTAAATGAATATATTATTGAAATGAGAAAAATATTTTTAAATTTTGAATTTTTTGACGTGTTGTAACAGTTTAAAAATAAATACGAGAATTATTTGGTTAATTATTAAAAAAAATCCTCTAAAATTTAAAATTTTTCGATATTTTTTACTAGAAATACTTTTCAGATAATTCGACAGATAGACAAAGTAAATTCAAACTACCATTTTTTTAACAAAAACAAAAATGGTTTAATAAAATAAATGTCTAAATAGTAGTGATTCAATTTTAAATTTTTAATATTATCAATTTTCGATTCATAAATATGTTTTATTTACATATATTCAAAAAACATTTGAAATTTGATAATCTAGGGAAAATTTTTCATTAAAAGACAAGAATCGAAATATCCAGATATTATTTGCTAAAATGGTTTATATTATTATTTTTTCTGGAATTTTTTACATTATTAGAGCTATTCAAATTATTACCATTTGTAAATTTGATGCCTTTTTTACGTATCCTATAAAGTTTCAAAAACAAATTTGATAAAAAGAGACCGGTGAGAGTTATTATCTAACCCAAACAAAAATCTTCCAAAAAATCTTCCAAAGATTCTCATTCTGTCAAGAACCTAAAATGATCTAATAATAAAAAATTCAACTGGAATGAGTTAACGCATGATTACCATTTGGGGTGATTTCACCGAGGGGAAAAAAAAGAAATCAGGATTTCGTTATAAACAAATATTTTTATTTAAGACGTTCTCTTGAAAACTATTATATCACAAAAAAAAATGCATAAAGCTAGCGACAAGAAAAGTAACTTAAGATGTTTGCCAAATGCAGAAGTTATTCAGCATGGATAAATAATTATTATTATGCTCACTTACCGTCCATCTGGTATTTATTCTTTATTTATAGACTTATTTTCTATTTAGTATTTTGTTTGTATGGATGAGGATCACTTCTGGATAGAATTCTTCGAATCAGCCATGCATCCATCTTTTTTTATTTATTTTTTCGCTTTGCTATAATGATTGTTCAACTTCATTGTGCACGGTACTCTGTTCTATCACTAGCTTAGCTATAATCTATGGATTATTTTGGATAACTAAATCAACTTTGCACATTTTAAAATTTTTTTAAAATATTTTTACACGTGTTCAAATAAACTGGAATGTTAACTTTGAATATTTAATTAAATAATATAATTTATCGAATTCAAATAAACGAAATCTTAATTTTCGATATAAAAATTTTGTATTATAGAAATTTTAATTTCGTAAAAATATATAGTAAATTTCAAGTTTATTCCAAAATAAATTATATTAAATATTATTATTTATTATAACAAACTTATATTTTCAATATTTTTTATTCTTTTTATTTTTAAATAATGATCTGTTCTAATGGGAAAATATTCATTTTGTGATATATATTTGATTTTGGACTCTTATTACGTTGGCTTAAATGTTGACAATAAATTAAATATTAATATAATAATGCTTTAATATATTGATATGTATATTTAATATGTTAACAATATTTTCCATTTATACCAATTTTACATAATTTGATATACAACTTTTGTTTCCAGACCTTGTCAAAAGCATTGTTGAAGTCAATGAAAGCTGCTATAGTAGACTTTGTGGATGAAGACTGAAAATTATTTATTAACAGACTGAGTTAGGAACAAAAGTTGATCTGTTGTGGAATAGTTTCTCCTAAAAGCTGCTTGGTAATGTGGGAGAAGGTTACGTTTATTTAAAAAATAATAAATTCTGAATTGAATCTATGATTTCCTCAGAAACAGAAGCATTAGAGTCAAATTCAATAACTCCTTTTCCAAGAAACTTATCAGTCAAGGCTTACCTCAAGGCAACATTTTGAGTCCATTATTTTTTGCTATTTATTTAAATGATCTGGATGAAATTCTCAACAAACATACAAAATTGCAATGTTTGCTGACAATCTGGTTTTGTTTGCCACCAAAAATAACTTAACTTCAGCTCAATACCATCTGAATAAAACTCTAAAAGTGCTAACTAATTATGCCAATAAACTTGTGTTTTTATTATAAACAACCACCTCAGATCCTGGAGGCCAAACTTCTTTCTAAACAATCAATTTTTAAAATTCAATGTTAACCCAAAATATTTGGGAGTTACTTTAGATCCTTCTCTTTCTTTTAATAAACATATTAATTATCAGAACTAAAAGAAGACTTAACATCTTAAAAATATTTCTGGCAATAATTGGGGAGCCGATTGTAACACCTTAAAGATAACATATATTTCTTTAATTAGATCCATCCTTGAATATGCTTCTCCCATTTAGATACAAGCTTAAAAATTGAATCTTGAAAAACTCAAAAATTCAACATAATGCTGCCAGAATTATTTGTGGATTGAAAAAATCACTACCCCTGGTAAAATTGCTGAGTTTGAAGCTAACCTTGTTCCTCACAGCATTAGATGGCAAGAAAATCTCACATATTTGGTTGAAAGATTAAATTTACAGCATCATAGTACTAATTTTTTAATTAAAAAATGACAACCTTTAAATAGATTAAAGAAAATTTCTACCTTACATACTATCCATAAAAATAAAATTCCTCTCTCCTGCACAAAAATTCTCAAATAATTCAATTCTTCCACCCAATGCTTTAAAAAGAAATATCAGTATTTTTAATCTAAATATTGGACAACATAATAACAAAAACTTAGAAATTCCTGTAAAATTACCTGAATAAAGCAACAGAAACAGAAATTTAACAGGAAAAAAGCTCTTCACAGGAAAGTTTTATTAAAAACAGTAACATTTTTGATCTTCCATAAGGCAAAATATATTACTGTTCTTAATAAAACTTTTCTGCAAAGAGCTGTTTTTCTATTAAATTTATCATACCAGGAAAAAGGATAATGAATTATTTAAAAATTGATTTAAATTCATTGTTATACAGGTGGAAGAAAAGTCTGTACCCTTCTAAATAACTTGATAACACTATCATAGCTTTCAAAAATCTGTTAATGACAACAAATAGGAAGTCATGGATGGGCTATCTGATAGTGATCTTCAAATGAGCTGATTATGCAAATTCTATCTCATAAACATTAACAGATAGGGAAAATTTGCAATTACAAACTTTTTCAGCATTCATTTTACTAAATATTTAACTGCTTATACTCTTATACAAATATAATCACACTTTAATGCACTATTAGCAGATTAACTGCTAATAGTGTATTAAAGTGTGATTATTTTTCAGCATTCATTTCTGAACATTCTAAAAAACTCTAAATAAATCATCAAAATTGGATAAATGGTTTACTCAAAAATGAAATGAAAACATTTCTGCATGCAAATCATGTCACATGCCCTTCCACAATCCAGTGCTAGAAATTTCTGGAGATTTCTACAACAGTGTCATTTTCCTGTTTTGGAATAAAAAGCACAATCATATATATGCAATTTAATGTGCATGTACAGTACAATGGCTGAGTACATAATGAAATGACTGCCATGTTCATATGTTATGATGCTGTTAATGCAAATGTTGATATTGCAGCTTTACTTTATCAGGAAAGATATCAAAATGCAGACATCCCTCAGTATGAACACTTAGATCTATCATATATTGGTTCCTTGAAATTGGCAGTGTTCTACAAAGCCCAAGATCAAGTGGCTCTCAAAAGCAACTGATGAAGCCACAACTTTTATCTGAATTCATTGCTGTTAATCCTCATTTAAGCAATAGGGTGATTGGTCAGGAGATTGGTGTAAGCCAAAATTCCATTCTGAATGCTGTATTCTGTTATTCCATTCTGAATGCTCTACATCAGGAGTGGACAAATGTAAGAAAGCTGAATGTATCCGGTGAGGTGACAAACATTTTGGCCGGAGCTGTACATATTCTATAAATTCAAATTGTTTAGTGAATTTTTTCATTAGTGTTTTATGAAATTTTAATAGAAATTAAAAGACATTCATCTGTGTATCTCTGAAACCATATAATAGCTGAAATCATAAAAGTCTGAGTTTGATATTTAAATTATTAGATAAAATTTATTTCTTAAAATATTATTAAATAATATAAGAAAACATATTAGTTTAAAAAAATTAAACTAAATATTTTATAAATTGTGATGTGTTTTAAACAAAAAAAAAATGTTAATGAGGAAACAGTCAAAAAAAATCCATTCCAGCACAAGTGATCTCTACTCCACTAATCACTGACTGACCAAGCAGTTCCACTTCATGACAAAAGCATATGCTTTGAGGGTGGAGCTATTGATTGGTATTATCGTGCTGTACCATATTGATGTTCAATAATTAACCCATTATTGAATATCAATATGTTCTGTTTTTTCTAGAAAATACCTGTTTAAATCAATATGTTCAAGTTCCATTTCATATATCCAGGTGTAAAACAGTGAAAGATGTTATTAAGAAAAGAAATAAGAAGATTGCTACAATCAGAGCACCAACAGTTTTTGATCTGATTAGAAATGAAAAAGATAAATGGAGCCATATGGAAAAAGCCAGGGTATACAAGATACCTGTTATATATAGAGAAGATAAAAAAATCATATATAAGTATGACAAAGAAATTTGGGAGAGAAGTTGAAAGAAACTGAAATGACATTAAACAAGATAATATTGCAACAGCTTTAGTGAGAAAGGCTTATGAAAATATATAAATATTAAATGGGATGAAGCTAGAGTTCTTAAAAAGTTAATAATTACAAAAACACATATTTAGCAGAAGCAATTGAGATTCTAAAAAGGGAAAACACAAGGCTCTTATTAATGATAGACACACGGAAAATGTTTCACCAGCATGGTGCTATGCCATAAATGTAAAAGTAAATGATTTTAATAATATAAACTCTAGTATTTATTATTTTTAGAATCTAAATATTGTATTTTTTTTTCTATTATTATTGTTTAAAATCCTATACCTATTTAAAGTTAATATATTAATTTAAATAAAATTTTTGAATTTGTACTAAGAATATCGTATAAGTTCTTAAAATGTTTGATGCACAATTCCATTTTCTTAATATATGATGTATTGTGCTGACAATGGAATTTTCTGAAAGTACTTCATTTAATAAACTGTTTTCATATTATTTCCTACTTATTAAGGCTGTATTAATGGATAATGCCTGAACTTGCGAGGATGGAAAATGCAGTGATATCTGATGTTGAAGCCTTTGAGGAGAGTCTGGATTTATTTGAGATTGAGTATGAGGATGCTGTTGAGGAGAAGAGGAGGAGCATAGAGACGGTAGATTTGCTGAGCATTGTGTGGAGGCAAAGATAATGCAAACACTAAAAAGAGAGAAGGGTTTTCATATTGTTTTATAAGATTAAGCAGTTATTGTTTAAGTTTAACATTTAATATATTCTATATAAATCATAATATCTATAAGATAAAAATCATTATTTTAAGTATATTATAGTTGGCTGATTGATAATAAAAGTGAAATTATTTCAGCAAATTGAAAAGCAGGTACAAATTAGTATATGTTTTTTGAATATAAATTTGTAAAACAAGTGTTAGTAAAATGAGAGAGAACTATGTACTGAATAAATTACACAATAAACATAAATTTTTCTAATTAGAAATTAAAAAATAATTACCTCTTCTTGTTGAGATAAAACTGTTAAACATTGAGAAAGACTAACTGATACTTTATGGCACGATTCCACTGCTTGTTTTAATTGATTAAATAAAGATAAACAAGAAGGATTTTCTAATATTGGAAGTAATTTATTTGATAATTCAGGTTTCTTTGCAATATCTTGCCAAATGTTGTTTAAAGCAGCAGCTTGTCTTTCAAAAATTTGTTGCTGAGCTTGAGCAGTCTGAAATATAAAAAAAAAAAGATATTAAATTAATATTGTAAGTGATTATTTAGGATAGTTTTACTAAAAGTTATAATTAATTTATCTTCTTTCTGTATTTTAGCATATTAAAGATCATAATTCTAAAAATATAAAAATTTAATAGCCATATTCATCTTAGTCAATTAATTGGATCCAGAATCATTCCCATTTTTTGTATTCAGTACAATAAATTTTGTGAATTAATTTTCAGTTAAAGATTGTTATTTGATTCATCCTTATGGTGAATTATTTTGCAAAGAAGAAGTTAATGTAAATCATCTTATTTCCTAAATCAATTGATTTAGGAAATAGGATGATTTTTTTATCTGTTTAAAGATTATTATTAAAAGGTTTTTAAGATAACAATTTATTCAGAGAATATACATGTAGTTCTTGGTTTATAAATTCCCCGATTTATTTTTTTAAAATATGAAATAGCAAAAAAAATAAATAAATAAATAATATGTACATTAATTGCAATAAATAAATTCTGAACATTCATAAAAAAAGCATTTAAATTCACATAAATAGATATATAATACAATTGGTTTTTGTAGTAGAAACTTCCTGCAGTAGTATTGTCAGGATATTTTCTGTATTTGCTGGTCTTGATCCTGTTTACCTCCGTTGGTCTCTCGGTCTTTATAGTTCCTCATAGAAGATTGTTGCCTTTTCTATATACTGTCTCGGTTAGTAATAAGTTCTCTGTTATCATCTTTGATCACATTTAGTTGGTGCTTGCCAATCATTATCTCTCTCCATGCTGATTGGAGGCTATTGCTATTTTCAATGGCCATTTGAATTCTTTCTATGTTGAATCTTCATATATTTCTCTGATTCTCTTTACTAGTTTGCACATTTCTCTATATTTTCTCTAGTTGGTAGTAGATTTGATCATCATCTTCCTTCTCTTTTTGATCAGCTTCTGTATTTTGATGCATATTTTATTGATGGGATTTTTTGGATGAGTTTCCTGCAGTTTTCTCTATACTGTCTCTGATAATTGTCACTGTCCCATTGTATGTCTTCTGTAAGTTGCTTTCCTCTTCTGTGATCACTTGGAATCTGTTATGCAACTCTAGGCTATATTTGTCTTTCTTAATTTTAAACTGTCCCATGTTGATCTTTTGTCCTTTGTATTGTATCAGCAGTCTTCTTTCACATTGAATATCCAGCTTGACTTTGGCATGGATTTGTCGGTGGTTGCTACTGGTGTTGAACTGGTTGGGTATGGAAACACTATTTTAATAAATTATTTAACACAATTTTATTAAATTATTTTTCCACTTTGAACTAAAGCTTATATTTTTACATATACAGTCATGAAAACATCTTTGATTGTACAGCTGCCGGAATGAAGTCAATTTCATTCTTGGTCCGTTCGTTGGGGCTGATTCATGCCCATTATCATTGCTCTTTCTTGTTGAAGATGGTGTTCATTATCCTCAGTTTAGTGTGGTTGCAAATTCTACTAATGTTGTGCCCCTCTTGTTTCATATACCAATGTCATGCTTTCCCATATATGTCTTCTACCAACTGTTGCATATGATGATTGTGAAGATTGTCAGGTTGCTATTCATTTCCTCAGTTATGTCATCATATAGGACTTCTATCTCTTCATTGTCACTGCTGGTTTTCAGTGCATACATTTGTATCATTTTCAGTTGATATCTCTTGAAAATCCTCACTGTGAGTTGTCCTATTAGGTCTGAGTTGTTGCTGAAACTGATGATGATGTGTACGATGTCCTTGTGGATCAGGAATCCTATTCCTCTGTTAGTATTTCTCTCATTCCCTTCTGTGGGTTCTGAGTTCTGTGGTGTTTTCACTTTTTTCTTACTTTGTTGAATCCAGTGATGTGGCATTTGTTAAAGTATACAATCGCCAACTTATTCAGTATTTCCCAAACTATGTTTTGTGGAACACCAGTGTTCCTTGGAAGGTCAATAAGTATTTCGTAAAAAATTATGAAAATTAATATAAGCCCTGTAGGCAATCTTCTATTGAAAGGGATCATCCATTATATGTAGCCAAGATCAGTAATCAAAGACAGCTAGTCCCTACCCAGAGATATTCTTAGCATCCCTGCACCTTCCATATTTCAGTTGCTGCTGTGACCAAAACTTCTAGTGCTGCTGGTGACTGAGGGCCATATTTCTGTGTTATGCATCATGGAAACAATCTAAAAAATTGTAAACCATTACCTCTCCATGATGGTCTAATACAGATTGGAGAGAGAGCAGAGATAGTTAATCATTACACTATGCTGAATTTATTCTATATCTCCTTTCCTCTTTATTATTATTAATTTTATATTCTACTGTTATTTATTATTAATTTTTAATCTATATCCATTATTTATTATTAATCTATTTCTAGTTCAGATACCTTTAAAGTTTTATAGTCTCCTATTCAGTTACTGTCCCTTTGCTGCTTTACCTACTATGTTAGATTCCTGCTTTACCTCTATGCTATCTCTACCCCATGTTGTTATAATAAATACCATTTATCAAGGTAGTGACAAGAGATCATCAAAACATTTTATGTTGAACTTATTGTATTATCAATACAGTAAGTCCAAAGTTATTTATGAATTTTTGAGATGAAATAAAGTTATTTCATCTCAAAAATTTTCTGCATAAATCAAAAACAATGTAAGTCTAACAATGATTAAATTTGATATATACAAATAAGTACATTAGTAAATGGAATAGTTAAAAGAAATTAATGCTTTTAAACATAGCTAAAAAAAATTAAGGACATAAATGATATTTCTGCAAAATAAATAAATTGTTCAATAAATTTTTTATTGAAGTTTCATGAAAATTGATTCATAAATAAAAAGATTATTTGTGTTGAAGAAAATACATAAATCATAACCACAATGGGAACCTACTGTAAATGGTTTTTAAAACAATCTAATACAAAAGACTCTCATATATAGCCAGTAGAAGATAAATAGCAGTAGAGTTTGGCTGAAGAAATGAAACAAAATATGGTAGAATAATATGAAAGAAAGAAGATCCAAATTATGAAAAATTTTGCACTATAGAAGATACATGATGAATGCTTGACTTTAATTAGAAATGATAAGGCCAAAAGAACAATGATGAACACAACCCAACATGATAGTTTATCAGCAAACCTTATCAAAAACATTAAGATGATACAAATTATGGCAGATCCAACAGAACAATTCATTACAAGAGTAAATAATATTTTACTCCTATAGAAGGTTTGCTACGGAAACCGGCAATTTTGAAAAAGGTTCTACATAACAACAAGTTAGGCGGTTGCATTGTTTGCCCCTTTTATTATCCACACTATGCCTTTACTCACATCACTGATATGGTCAGATATGGTGCATAGACCATTCACATCATCAGATATGCTGTATAGAACCATTCTTCACATCAATCTGTGTCATTGATGTGAAGAATGTCTACACAAGAATAGAATCTATTTGAATGATATCATAATTTAAAACAAACAGCAAAAATGTGTTTTATACTGCCAGAGTTATAAGTTTATAATATATATATCCTTTATTTTATAGCTGTGTTTCATTAATCACTCATTTCTCTGGATAATCCTGTATAATATCCTCCCTAATATTTTCATATATCTACTCAATTCCTATCATCATAATATCTTTGGCTATGCCAAAATTTCTAGAGAGACTAATCAAGGCCAGTTGTTGAAAAATAACAATATCTATATAAAAATTGGAACAATTTGATATAAAGTTTTAGAGATTATTACCTTAAAAACAAAAGCACTAAAGTAGATTTCTTATTTCAACTATCACATATAGTTTATTTACTCCTTTATAAAAAGAATTTATGAATTCTTGTGTGTACATTTGTAGTAATTTGTAATTGAAGAGGGCTCAAGTAGAGCTGAAAATGTTTTTGCAAAGGAATAAATAAATTTTATGTGATAACTGAAATAGAAACTTGTTTTAGTGCTTTTGTGTTTAAGCTAATATTTAAAAGAAATAGCAGAAATATTGAATTATTATTTATATGTTCTTAGAGAGGTTTCATAAATATATATATTCCAATTAAATTATTAATATCAGATGATGACAACCATAATTTATAATTATTAAATTATAAATTAAATTATTAATTTGAATTTAATAATTTCAAATTAATAATTATTTAGCTATTATATTAACAAGAGTTATATAAAATTTGAAAGATTAAAATACACTTACTTGAATCACATCTCTAACTGTTCCTAAAGAAATTTCATCCAAATCATCATCATCACTGTTATCTTCTTCTAATCCTTGTTTTATATAATAATTAGCATAATCTTTATGTTCGTTTAAGGCATTAATCCATTTCTATAAAAAATATATATAAAATATTAAAAATATATATATAGTGATTATAATAAAAATTTATCCTTTTAAATATAATTTTAAATTTTAATTTTATTGAAAAATATCTCTGAAAATTTTAATATTTTCATCTGTAATAACTTTTAAGATACATTTATTTTATTGCCCTCTCTCATTTCTTCCTTTTTCCTGTTGTTCTTACATTTAAAGATAAAACCAAATCATCTGATGATGGATATTATATAAACGAGGATAAATTTTTCACCACTGGGTAAGCATTTTATGTGCAGTAATATAAGCATACCTCACAATTTTTGCCAGTTACACTCCAAATGAATGCTATAAAGAGAATTATAGCCTTTTTTCATTTGCTAAACCATATAAAAGCCTAAAAACATATTTACAATAGCATTCATTAAGAGCATAATAGCACTAGGTCTAAAAAAACTTGGCCAGATAGTCAAGTTTAAGCTTAGCACTCTCATCTGGTAATTATTCACTTACTACTTTGAAACCAAGGCCTGACCCATTCAATGACATTGAATGGAGTCAGGCCTTGGTTTAGGCCTTGTTTTGGCACATAGTCAAAACAGTAGATAAGGAGAAGATATTAGAATGGCTGAAGCCATTATTATTGAACAATTTAAAAAGAAATCCTACATCATAAATGACAATTCTCCTATTAACATACCACCTCAATGGTTAATATGATCTCACTATATAACAAAGAATATAATACTAGAATTACCATCAGTTTTATTTGTTACAGTTGACAATCTAAAACTTGTTTAGTATTAATCATTGTATTTAATACTCATATAGGTTTAATAATTTTAATTAATTCTTTTTTGTATTTTATAAATATTTAAATTTGAAATCTATTCTACACTTCTTGTTTGAAAATGTTATGCATTCTGTTCTATTAATTTGTAAGACTTCCTTAAGTTGAAAGTACTTCATAAAATTGTAATAAACTGTTTTTCCACTTGAAATTTAGTACTTTTATTTTTATTTGGTTAAGGCATTTATAATCAAACTATCAAATTCTGCTGCCTCTAAGAAATACAAGAAATCCACAAGCACTTTAAACAGGAAAAATACACAATTACGTACTAAATATCTAATAATAAATAGTGTATTTTTCCTGCTTAATGCATTTTGTTTATACTATGCATGCTACTACTACATATTATGTTACTATTAATAATTTTTTAAAAATTGTTCAGCTTATATTCAAATAAATATGGTATAAAATAAAATGTTTTGCTTACTTGGCAATCAATCAATTGATAATGCACAAAGGGAACACTGAATTGTTGACTAGTTCCATCTGAGAAATAACAGATAAATGAAGCAGAATCATTTTCTTTTTGCTGTAAAAAATATTTGTATTTGAATCGATGAATTTTGATCATTTGTGGAATATTTGTATTTGTTTATTTACTTTATTTTATAGTAAAATAATGTAGTTAATATTATCATATTTGCTGAATACTAAGTCTAATCAAAAACTTATGATCAATAAACTTAAAATTATATATAATTGACAGTTTTGATCAAATTAAACAAAAAACTTGATATTTTTGGTTTGTTGTTTTCATCAATGGCTTAATCTGACAGGGCACTAAATATGCTATGTACTAAAATAAGATATATCTGACATTAAATTACTGTATATGTTCACAGAAAAGTAAATTAATAATGAGATGGAAGCAAAAATGGCAGAAGTATTATGAGACATTTTGTAAATAATTTACAAAAAAAAAAATAAAAATCAATTCTGAAACGTTTTTGATTAAAAACTTAGTCAACATTAGCAGAAAGATAGATTAACAGGACTTTATAAAAAAAATACAAAAATGGAATAACTTATTAGAATGAAAAGAGAATTTTAAAAATAGTGCACAATGCAAGTAATTAAGAAAAATCTCTTCTCATTCTAATATGTTATTCCATTTTTGTATTTTTTTATAAAGTTCTGTTAATCTATATTTCTGCTGATGTTGACTAAGTTTTTAATCGAAAATATTTTGAATTAAGATTATTTTAAAAGTTTTTCTACTGCTAATAAGTTTTTCTAAGCTCTATACTGTTTATTTTTATTTTAGCTGAAAGGAAACAGTTTAATACCTGTTCAAACCTGTTTAGAAAAAAAAATGTGCATATAAATTATAAATTAAATCTTTGTTTTTTTAATTAATCATTTGTAATTTAAAATTTGGTTTATACTTTAAAAATTCTATTATTTTTATTTTTCTTTTATTTAGAAGTACATTTGAGTAATAAAAATTTATTTAAATGTTTAATTTACCTCTATTTTACATCCATCAAGATATTTATATCCTTTTCTTTTAGTACCTATAGAAGCATCAGCTCTACAAAAAATTACAATAAGTACTATTTTTAAAACAAATTTTTAAACAAATAGTGATTTATAAATAACCATTTATCTTTATTTAAGGAGGATAGTTACTCCAATATTTACTTAAAACATTGAAAATATATAATACAATACCTCCTTCAATTAGAAAGATAATTATAAGTTTTGTAATTTAGAAACTACTGTTATGCAGCATATAGAAATATTGAAAACAGAATACTGTATTTTGTAATATATTTTATAATTGGACAAACTAGAAGTTTCCTATTTCAGATATTTGAACAAAAAGTTCTGATTATAATAAAAGGGTTTTTGGTATAATTTCTGCAATTTTGAAATACTGCCTTAATATTTTAAATAACTATGTAATTTTACGTAATATTTATAAAGCATTCTGCAATCATAATATTTAAAATGTTTGAAAAATTTTTAAAATTTTGTGAAATTTGAAAATGAAATGGCATACTCTTAAGGATGAAAGTCCGTAACTGGAGGAGTGCTTGTTCTCACTTCAATTTACATTATTTCTTTCATTGAAAAGTATAGCAATTGTATAGACAATACAAAAATTTATATGTATTTTTGTAGAGATACTTGCATTATCTATACAAAATATATAAAAATGACAATGATAATCTAAATAAATAAATAGCATATTATCTATGTATTATTTTTGAATTTAATTATAGTACAAAATTTTTATTGCTTATTTTATAAAATATTTAGTTTCGTCAAGAAAATAGAATATTTTTATAATACTTTATTTAAAATAGTAAAAAAATATTATCATTTAATGTTAAGCATATTTAAAAATTTCACATCATATATGATAAATTCAAATTGATCAAACAAAAGTTTCACAAACTTATAATTTATTAATTTATTAGAACTGTACAGATAAAATGATGCTTTCAATACAAATATTGTTATTCAGCTCTTCCGATCTTATATAAATATTGTTTATATATACAATACAAATATTGTTATAGTCTTTTAATATGGCATTTGTTTCAGGAGATCAAATATAATTATCATTTCTACTTTAACACAGGTTTTTCTAACATTATATTTAAATAAATTAATAAAGTAGAGTATTTTTAATTTTAGATTTATACATTACTCTTGCACACTACCTTTCCTTTTACCTTTTTTATAATTCAGAGTATTAAAAATGAAATAATATTTGAGTTAAATGCAATAGCTAATTTCTTATAATTGATAGCTTCTAATTAATTTAATATGAGGACAATTATATATTCAAATATCTGAAATAAACAAAATTCATATAACCCTTTGAATCCTTTTGTTGAATATAGAATTATGTGATTGGCCATACATTTTGGCTCTCTTCAGTTCATATAATTCTAAACCATGTCCTACAAGAAAATATATCTTCCATTTCAATAAACCACATATCATCATATTTACGTTTGTAATCTTTCTTTTCAATATTTAAATTTTAAACATTCTTAAAATGTACTATATATCTGATTTTTTTTGCTATACAAATTATATATATGTGATAAATATTTAAATGCTAAAATAACATAAAAATCTGCAAATATACAATATAAACATATTTTTAACATAACTATATTTTTTATATGCACTAAAAGAATAAACTAATACAATATTTTATGTATTGATACACTATATTCAGTGATGTAGTTCTAAAAAAGAAAGTACTGGAATGCTATCTTCTTAACAAAAAATTGATTTTGAATAGATAAAAGAATAGCAGAGCATGTACGAGAATTAAACTCACAAAACTAGCACAAGACTGCAGAAAATTACTTTATTTTGACAAACGTTTTCAATCCTCCTTCAGGGTTCGATTCCTTCAGGTGATGATCCCGAAGGAGGGTTGAAAACGTTTGTCAAAATAAAGTAATTTTCTGCAGACTTGTGCTAGTTTTTTTAGTTTAATTGTTTTACAATAGTGCAGAAGAAGAAAAATGCAAAGAATCATGTACGAGAAATTGTACAAATGTGATGGAAGTGAAGCAAGGATGTTCAGGATTGAGCTGGGTGACATTCAGTTCTCTCTGCCTACTTCGGTAGGACTTAGCATGATGGAAGATATATAAATTGAAAATAAAAAATTTTTATACAATATTTTCAACATTTCTTTATTATATAAATATATATACAGTGGTATCTTGGTTAACGACAGCTTTGGTTAACGACGAGTAGTTGAAAGAAAAAAATGTTTTGGTTAATGACGGATATTTTGGTTAACGACTCCTGATTATGTGAACTTCCGACAAAATAGAGCTCTGTAAAACAGCTCGTCATCGCATCATGTGATTAATTAGCTCAGTCAATCGTTATTTATTTTTTTAACAATCAGTTCAAATCTGACAATATCATTATTAAAATTAATAAAATTATAACCATATAAAAATATATTTAACTAAATGATAATTAACATATAATAATGAAAACAAATTATTTAATTAATTAAAAATAGACGTGCAACAGTTCACTAGTTTTTAGTTTCTTAAAGATGATTTCTAGACGATTATTATTTTAAATTCTGCCAACAAAGTCTAATTCAATTGTTTATTTGTGTTATATATTACTTGACACCTGCGAGTGGTGTGACGTCGCAGTTTCGGATTCCATTAGAAAAAAATAACGTCTGTCCGAGATCTTATAGTTCATATAGACAATAAATCGGTGCGTGTCACTTTTCGTTCGCCATCAAAAGGCAAAATCAAATCTTATCTATATAATAATCATTGAATCTATAAGCTGCTAATCAGTGTTTACGGGTTCGTTTGTCAAAAAACTCCGAAGTGAGCCCAATTGTCCTTCTGGTGAAGATTGATAATTAAAAACTGTTTCCACGAACAATTCATTTTATTAATGTTAATTTTTTTGTAGCAAATATAATAAATAAATGATATTTTTCATATTTTTAGGACATTTTAAATGAGTTTTATCTGCATTTTTAATATTTACTATGATTGTGGGAAGGAGCCGGAACGAATTAATCAATTTTCAATTAAATCCTATGGGGAATCGTGCTTTGGATAACGATAGTTTTGGTTAACGACAGTAATGCTGGAACAGATTACTGTCGTTAACCAAGGTACTACTGTATATATACTTTTGATATTATTTAGGTGAACATTTACATAAAATTCCAAACTGGATTTGATATTTTTTCTTTCGTTTGGGCAATTCTTGTTTGTTGGTTGACAACTGAATGATTATTTCTTAGCCATTTTTTGACATATGCTTCCAGTTTCCATTCTTCTAAGGGAGGCTCATTAAATGAACATGCTTTCATTAAATTGAAAGCATGTTTGATTAATAATCAAGATCTTGTGCCATTTATTATTAAATTTATAAATAAAGCTTTTATTAACACTTTTGTAAGTGTTTTGAGTCAAATAAATTTATATTTTCTTATTATCTAACTTGTTTGAGAATTTCCTTAAGTTATTAGTGTAAGTTCTAACATCGTTTTTTTTTTTTTGTTGTTCGTTTTACTGCTAACACTTAATCGGCACTTTCAGTGTAAATTCCGATATTTAGTTTTGTTTCGTCAGTTAGACGTTACATTGCGTTAAATTGTTTTGTAATTATTTAGTATTAAGTTAGAACTTAGAAAAAAACCTGAGCTCAGGCAGAACTCTGGAATTTGCAGAGTCGCTAACCGTTAGGCTTAGTTAGTATTGACAGTCGTACTAAAACGCGACTTTGCAAACTAAAACTGCATTAGCATTCTGATGAACTACATGGAATCATTCTCTCTCTCTCTCTGTTCACTTTAACAAGTGCCTAAGTATATTATTGATTGAAGACTTTCATTAAAAATAATTCATTCACTTTAAATAAAAATTCAAATTCCTTTTCGCTTCTTTTCGTACAAAATTAAATCTTAAAAAGAACTCAAATTCAAGCAAAAGATTAGCAAATAATAAATATATCAATTTTTCACTTGAATTTGAGATGATGTTAAGATTTAATTTTGTACATTAAAAATAAGATAATTTAATAGTTAATAAAATTAATTATACACAATTATTTAATTAAGCTCAAAGATGTTATAATAAATATTATGTATTCTAACAAATTGTACTGGTACTCATTCCAATGGTGGAAAAAAGTACTGGAATGACGTTCCAGTGTGTTCCAGCCTCACTACAATCACTGACTATATTAATTTAGATCAGATTTTAATCTATTAATAGTTATGTGTATTTGATTAGATGTGATTTGAATCTATATTAATATAGTGCTGGTACCTGAAATAGAAATAATAGCATTATTTGTAATAGATTATTGTTTTAGTTTATAAATGCAATGTATATTTATATTAGATACTTGTTTATACTTGTTGCATATTTTTTATAAATACAGCAGAATGTCATTTATCTGAACACCAAGGAACTAAATTTAATTTGGTTACATGATTTTTCTGGATAATGATGATTTAGCAGACAAATATTCAAAGTTTTATTTAAAGCAAAAAAGATAGAATTAATTATATTTGCAATAATTACCATGATTCTTTTATCTGAAATAACTTAATTAATGCATAAATTTTAGGAAATACCATAAATCAAACATCTTTTATCCGATAACTTTAAAATATAGAATCTTCCCAACTATTTGTATTCCTGGATCAGAAACCCAGTACAGTCCTATTTACTGACTTAATTTATTCTGAAAATTTCCATGCAAATTTTGAAAATTACAAAAATAAAAACAATTACAATTGTCTAAAGTTATACATGAACGTTATACTGTTTTCACAGTGCTCTAGACTTATAAAAGCCAATACAATATTATAATATTTTCAAATAAATGTAACCAAATGCTATAAAAAATATGAAAATCAGTAATTTATCTTATTTATTTCAGAATTCATACTTATTATAATAGTTATACATGAACGTTATACTGTTTTCACAGTGCTCTAGACTTATAAAAGCCAATACAATAATATAAAATTTTCAAATAAATGTAACCAAATGCTATAAAAAATATGAGAATCAGTAATTTATCTTATTTATTTCAGAATTCATACTTATTATAATTCTGATATTAATTATATTACTAGTAATGTAATTTCAAATTAAACAGAACTTAAACAAAAATATAGGTGAAATATTTCAGCTGAGATCATTTTATTGTATTTGAAAGCCAATATCTGTTCTCACGTTATAGGTAATCTTTGTTGTCTTTGATATTCCAAAAGTGTAATTAAGAAAAAATTATATTAATTAGTGTAGTAAAGCCGCCATATCGCACAAGGGATGTCTTTGATATTCCAAAAGTGTAATTAAGAAAAAATTCTATTAATTAGTGTAGTAAAGCCTCCATATCGCACAAGGGAAATACTTTATCTGGTGACTGCCATTTGTATAGCATATGATAGGCTAGTCAATGCTAATGTTGTTATCAATTAGAAGGTTGAAGGATGGGAGCAGGACCCGGACAATTCCTGAAAACTGGAAGTGTAGAACAAAAATTTAACTCAGATCCTCCACAGTTGTAAGACACAGTTTTACCACGGGGCCCTCCGGCTGACTGTAATTAAGAATACAAAGAAGGTTGAAGGACGGGAGCAGGACCCGGACAATTCCTGAAAACTGGAAGTGTAGAACCCGGATTTAACTCGGATCCTCCAGAGTTGTAAGACACAGCTTTACCACGGGGCCCTCCGGCTGACTGTAATTAAGAATACTATAAAGATTTTCATAAATCATAAAATTCTCTTTTCAATAAAGTTTCCCATTTTATTCTAAATAAAGTTTTAATATTATATCATTAGAATTATTAATGTTATTAGGAAAAATTAGATTTTCAAATTTATTTGTGTTAGAGATTAAATGAATGGATATATATTTTTATTACTGAGAACACATAACTTATATGATACGAATTCGGAGATTGACACTCATTATGGACTTGAATATTGAAAATAGAGAACTGAAAGTTTGTAAGTTGATGGTCAAATAATATAAATTTAATAACAAGGCTCAGAGATTTAGAAAAGAACTTTGGACGTAGGAAGATTTCTATTAAAATGAAATTTTTATTTTAATAAAAAATCCAAATAAGAATTAAGAAATACAAAAGGCACTATAATTTGAATATTAAGAAAACTAAAGAAAATTTCTTTCAAATGTTAATATGATTCAATATTTTGAAATTTTTAAAATTTGTGCAGTAATGAGAATAGATAAAAATGTGGAATTTGTCTTGAAAAATATCTGATGTTTCTGATGGAGGGAGATAGTTCAAATTTGTTGCTATTTCAGATAAAAATTAAGGTCTGCAAAAATTTTCAAAATTCAATCTTATCGGAAATGATGACGAAATGAAATTTTTATTTTAATAAAAAATCCAAATAAGAATTAAGAAATACAAAAGGCACGATAATTTGAATATTAAGAAAACTAAAGAAAATTTCTTTCAAATGTTAATATGATTCAATATTTTGAAATTTTTAAAATTTGTGCAGTAATGAGAATAGATAAAAATGTGGAATTTGTCTTGAAAAATATCTGATGTTTCTGATGGAGGGAGATAGTTCAAATTTGTTGCTATTTCAGATAAAAATTAAGGTCTGCAAAAATTTTCAAAATTCAATCTTATCGGAAATGATGACGAAAACGATGTTTATTTATTGAACAGAGTTCATTATGATAAAATATATAGATTAGCTATTATAAATGTTATTAATAGGTAACGCTTACAACTTTGTAATTCTGCAAGGAACTGAATATTTTTATATTATTTGAATAATCTAGTTTTGAAGACAACCTCAACAACATTACGATATTATTTAAACTATATAGTTTAAATTTTAATATCTATTCTTATATGATTAAAAATTATAGGTATATCCATCCCAGATGTTAAAATATAAAGTTTGGTATTAATCTATTTTCACACTGAATTATAATGATTTTTATTCGTATACGTCGGCTGGATGTCTATGTGGTAAAGCTGTGACTTGGCACCCTGGAGGTTCCGGGTTCAAATCCGGGTCCACAATGCCGTGTCTGATATATATGCAAGGCGTGCATCGCACACTGGAGGCAAGTGGGTTCGGCCAAACTGAATGACGCAAAAACATATAAGAAGATATAAAAATAAAATTAAAAACCAATAAAACGAAATAAGAGGAAAAAGAAAATTTATATAAGATGATATAAAAATAAAATTAAAAACCAATAAAACGAAATAAGAGGAAAAAGATAATTTATTTCCTTAATATGTAAATTTGAAAATTTTATTCAATCGGAAATGATGACGAAAACGATGTTTATTTATTGAACAGAGTTCATTATGATAAAATATACAGATTAGCTATTATAAATGTTATTAATAGGTAACGCTTACAATTTTGTAATTCTGCAAGGAACTGAATATTTTTATATTCTCGGAAATGATGACGAAAACGATGTTTATTTATTGAACAGAGTTCATTATGATAAAATATATAGATTAGCTATTATAAATGTTATTAATATGTAACGCTTACAACTTTGTAATTCTGCAAGGAACTGAATATTTTTATATTATTTGAATAATCTAGTTTTGAAGACAACCTCAACAACATTACGATATTATTTATACGGTATGGATTAAATTTTAATATCTATTCTTATATGATTAAAAATTATAGGTATATCCATCCCAGATGTTAAAATATAAACTTTGGTATTAATCTATTTTCGCACTGCATTATAATGATTTTTATTTGAGATACGTCGGCTGGATGTCTATGTTGTAAAGCTGTGACTTGGCAAGCTGGAGGTTCCGGGTTCAAATCCGGGTCCACAATGCCGTGTCTGATATATATGCAAGGCGTGCATCGCACACTGGAGGCAAGTGGGGTCGTCCAAACTGAATGACGCAAAAACATATAAGAAGATATAAAA
>AYEL01081307.1:0-33958 GCA_000484575.1 Olivierus martensii | reverse complement strand
AAAGTTATGAATGTTTGTCAATCTGACACTTAAGTAGCAGGGACAAAATTATGTGTGTGTTTGAATTTCGCGAGAAATGATCATCTCTCCAATTATTACAGTTTATAAATTATCATATTTCTTTTTTATACAAAATAACTAAAACATCTGTAATAATATACTTGTATTTAAACTGTTTTCAAATATTACTTTCGTAATAAATACGTTTGGTTTGAATCCATCAATTACCTTATCATAAAAAATAATGTTGCCAGCGATAATACTTTAGAGCGATCAGTCTTGCCAATTTACCTCCGATGCTTTGCATAATCCATCTCCCCTACATTGAATGAAACGCATTCAATGTAGGGAGGAGGATCCACGTACCCGTGCTGACGTCTATTGCATCAGCACGGTACATGGATTTGGAAACTGTAGCCGATCTTGATTTCTGGTTTCCAGCGCCTAGTTCAATGTGACAAGCTTTTTGGCCGGAGCTGTACGTAGGAATGAAACGCATTCAATGTAGGGAGGAGGATCCACGTACCCGTGCTGACGTCTATTGCGTCAGCACGGTACATGGATTTGGAATGATTTCTGGTTTCCAGCGCCTAGTTCAATGTGACAAGCTTTTCGGCCGGAGCTGTACGCATAAAGAAAAACACCGTGCGATTTTAAATAAGGCTATCGGAAATATTTCTAGATTTTTATTACAGGAAATTGAACAAGAAATTGCTGACGATAGAAAGGGTATATGGGTTAAAAAATGGATTAGTAGAAGAGATTCTTTGGGAGTTTCGAGTTGTTTCCTCAGAGAATTAGATAATGAAGATCAAGCTGAATACTTCAAAACACTCAGAATGTCTGAAAATGCCTTTGACTAATTATTGAACAAAGTGAAAACGCGAATTCAAAAAAAAGATACTCATCTTTGAAAAGCTATTCCAGAGAAGACGAAACTGCAAACCACAATGTACCTTTCGGCAACTGGGTGCAGCCTTCGAACCCTACAGCATATATTTTAGACTTGGAAAATAAAAAATTTCTGATTTTATTCCAGAAGTTTGTGAAAATATTTACGATTCGCTAAAGGATTTTATTGAGGTAAGTAAAGAGTAATCTTCATATTTTTAATTTTTATTAGTCATTATTAATTAAACGTATAATACATGGTCTGTGAAGAATGTCATTAACCTCCTGTGAAGAAGATTCTTCGATACAGCTGCTATCTTCATTTGATGAACGAGTGTATTCCCTTCCTGAATTAGTCGAACAAAGCGAAGGAGACTGAATTGGTTACCAACGTCTGTCTTGATGAGATGAAGTAATATATTCCAAGCGATTCTGATTCAAATAAGTTTGGATATTCTTTTGGGCTGGCAATGAAATTAGTAACGGCATACTTTCAGTTGCATTCCAATGTTTCTTCCAAAAACTTTAAGCTCGTTTTCTTCCATTGGCATATTAACTTTCTCTGCGAGTTCTTTAAGTTCGCCAACAACGCTTTTTAGTTGTGACAATCTTGATCTTTTACTTCTTTGAGTTGTCATGTAGGTTGTGGCTGTCTTATCCGATGTTACCGAAGTTCTGTTTGTTTCTTCGATTGAGTCATTTGGCTCCATATCCGATAGGCTTGTCTGAAAATAGAATTCATTGTTTAAGAAAATGTCAAAATGTAACTATTGTATATAGGCATTAAAAATGATAATATGTAGTACAAATTACTCATTGATGCTTTAATTTCCAGGTTCCAAATGAAAATGGCTGGAAAGTTATTGAAAACGGATTTCGGAATGAATGGAACCTTCCTGGATGTTGTGGGGCAGTGGACGGGAAACGTGTGGTTATCAAAGCACCTGTTAACTCTGAGAGTTTATATTTTAATTACAAACAATGCAATAGTATTGTATTATTAGCTGAACTCTGAAAGTTTATATTTTAATCACAAACAATGCAATAGTACTGTATTATTAGCTACAGTATTGTGGATCCCAACTATCGTTTTACATATATTGATGTAGGGTGTAACGGTAGGATATCGGATGGGGGAGTTTTCCGTCAGTCCAGTTTATACAGAGCATTGGAGTGCGGTATGTTACCACGTGGTCATTTTTTGTCGGCGACAATGCCTTTCCGTTGAAAGAATACTTCTTAAGCCTTTTCCCGAAAATCACTTGACCATGAAACAAAAAGTGTTCAATTACAGGGTCTCGCGAGCAAGAAGAATGCCGAGAAAGATTTGGAATAATGGCAAACAGATTCAGGATATTTGGAAACGAACAAGGCAAAGGAGACTGAATTGGTTACCAACGTCTGTCTTGATGAGATGAAGTAATACATTCCAAGCGATTCTGATTCAAATACGTTTAGATATGCTGTTGCTCTTGCAATGAAATTATTAACGGCATAGATTTCAGTTGCATTCCAATGCTTCTTCCAAAAACTTTAAGCTCGTCTTCTTCCATTGGCATATTATCTTTCTCTTCGAGTTCTTTAAGTTCGCCAACAACGCTTTTTAGTTGTGACAATCTTGATATTTTACTTCTTTGAGTTGTCATGTAGGTTGTGTCAGTCTTATCCGATGTTACCGAAGTTCTATTTGTTTCTTCGACTGAGTCATTTGGCTCCATATCCGATAGGATTGTCTGAAAGTAGAATTCATTGTTTGAGAAAATGTCAAAATCTAACTATTGTATATAGGCACTAAAAATGATAATATGTAGTATTAAATTACTCAAATTGATGATTTAATTTCCAGGTTCCAAATGAAAATGGCTGGAAAGTTATTGAAAACGGATTTCGGAATGAATGGAACTTCCCTGGATGTTGTGGGGCAGTGGACGGGAAACATGTGGTTATTAAAGCACCTGTTAACTCTGAAAGTTTATATTTTAATCACAAACAATGCAATAGTACTGTATTATTAGCTACAGTATTGTGGATCCCAACTATCGTTTTACATATATTGATGTAGGGTGTAACGGTAGGATATCGGATGGGGGAGTTTTCCGTCAGTCCAGTTTATACAGAGCGGTATGTTACCACGTGGTCATTTTTTGTCGGCGACAATGCCTTCCCGTTGAAAGAATACTTCTTAAGCCTTTTCCCGAAAATCAGTTGACCATGAAACAAAAAGTGTTCAATTACAGGGTCTCGCGAGCAAGAAGAATGCCGAGAATGCTTTTGGAATAATGGCAAACAGGTTCAGGATATTTGGAAAACCAATAATTTTTTGTCCTGACAAGGTAGACGTAATTGAAATTTTTTTGCCCCCCGGAAATGACATCTGATACGCCAGATGTCATTTCCGGTAGGCAAAAAAAAAGTGCGCTATAGTGAGGACATATCTTCTACCGATACCTTTTTGTCCTGACAAGGTAGACGTAATTGTTAAAGCTTGTTGTGCATTGCACAATTGGCTTAGATTGTTAACCGTAGATGATAGACAATACGAACCCTCTCTGGATTTAGAAGATCTTGAATCTGGTGAAATAATTGAAGGTGGTTGGAGGAGTTCGCAACAGCCACTTGGATTATTTTCACTCCATCCAACGTTAGCACATCATTCAAATCGACAATCTCAAGAACTCCGCGAAAAATTACCTGATTATTTCGTTGGAGAAGGATCAGTGCCTTGGCAATTAAGAATGATACATTGAAATTTTCTGTTTACTTTAATTACTGTAAAATGTAACCAGTAAAATGTACCCAGTTGAATATAACAATATATTATATTGTTATATTCAATTATATTTATAATTGTGAAATATCATCAAGAACTGTAACTTTTAATAATGTAAAAATCAAATTTTAAAAGTGTTAATTTTAAGTATTTTTTTACAACTGTACACTTGTGCACATTTTCTTCAATTATACTTACTGTTAATTTTAAGTATTTTGTACAACTGTACACTTGTTGTGCACATTTTCTTCAATTATACTCTATTGTACAGGCCATCTTATCATATAATACAGTACATTAAAATGCATTTGTCTCGCTACTTCACAACTTCAGATATTTGCATATTTATAAATTGTTACACTTTTGATACTTCGTACATTTCGGCACTCTTGGTTGCACTGTATTCCGGCAGCTTGGGCATCCACGTCTCCCGACGATTTCGCCTCTTCTACCTCGTCCCAAATCTGTCCGTGATTTGTTCTCACATGTCCATTACTGTTACTGTTCCACTGCGATCCTACCTACGTTTCCATACTGATAACCTTTCCATTTATTTCCTCAAGTGTTCATGGATGCTGCTCTGACGCAACCGCACGTTTGTGTTAGGTATGTGCTGCGTGTGATTCTCCATTGGCAGTGCAATGTACCGCCGAGAGAAGGTAGGTTAAATTTTTACTCTTACATCTCTGCTTTTGTTGCTTTTGACAAACCTTTCTTTCTTTCAGCAGCTAATGCGAGATGTCATTCGTCCTCCTCTCTATCGCGGATTTCGTCACAAGCTTCCACGACAGACACCCCGTCTTCGGCGGCCTACTCACGTTACTCTGGTTTCGCGGGATACCGCCGCCCGCTCCGCCATGATGACGAGCCGACCTGTCCACTGCCCTGGATGGTAAAGATTTCTTACTCGTCCACGAACATATGTCGTTGGCGTTTCCTTTGCATAACCGATATTTCATCATACTGTTGGATCCATTCTTCGTCGACTGTCGAGGCGTCGTCGTCCGCAATCCGATTCTTTCCATAACTGGATATAACGCCAACAGGATAACCATTGGCGACCGTGAATTCCAAACTGTCGGTGCCATCTTACATTATGGCACTACTATACATTCCGGCCATTACGTTCCCTGTATTCGCACAACTACCGGTGGTTGGGTTATCGTCGATGATGTGTCCAGCCCTCTCGAGGCGCCCGCCTTGACGTGGCGAGAGGGCTTACCGGCTGTCACTATGCCTGTATCTGGTATATCCGGGCCGATACGTCCATAGTGACAGGGAGAAACTAAGAGGTTGCCAAATGCTTGGCGAAATTCTGGCGAAGACGACCCCACACCTCCGACGGGCGTGTGCAGACGTTGGTGTGTCCTCGGCGAGTCGAAAGGGAGTGGTTCACCAGAGTAGACAAGCCGTGGGAAGTTCTAGCCGGATATAATAAATATATATATATATTATATGGATGTTGATATATAGAATGACTACATAAAATTAATGAACATAAAACTTTAAATTTTTCATATTTAAGTGATATTTTTACAGAGAAGAAAAAATAAATAAATAAATTATTTAATTTTTTTATTTTTGCATTTTATAGATAGTTAGCACAAATAAAAAGAAATGCTTCAGCATTTCTCTAAAATCACAGGACTCAAAACTACATTAATCAGAATGCCACTTTGGGCAAGTGTGCCATGGGTTTATGCTTCCTGATATTGACAGTTATTATCTACATACAACTGATATAAGCCCAGTAAGATGGTCAAAATCATTTCTGACAGTGAATTATTTTATCCTGCTAAAATTACAATATTCCTCTTTCCAAAACTGTCCAGACAGGTCTCCAATCTAGAAATTTATTTTCTATATCAAATGGTGTGATTAGTTAAATGAAGTCCTATAAGCCTTCATAAATTAGTATATTGATATTTATTGCAATTAATTTTAAAATTTCCCTTCTCAGCCAATCATTTAATCATATCTAAAGTTTCACATCAGGTAAGAAATTGGATAGTGTATAAGGATAAATAGGGACATAATCAATCATATTCCTCTAATCTTTCAATTCTCCCAGGTGTACACTGATGAATAATCTTGTGCTTAAAGAAAGTATATTTGAGCCAAATAGTCCTCTCTTAGCACAGACTTCTATTACCACTATCATAAAAATAACAATACAAGATACAATAGAAACAAATCTATTATTCAGTTAGCAATATCATCTAAAAACCACATGATCTCCATTAATAGTCAATGTGCTAATATTATATTTAATGCAAAAAGCTATTAATAATTTTATGTAAATATTTACCTCGATGAAAAAAATGATAAAACTCCTCTTTCTAAAACTGTCCAAACAGGTCTCCAACCAAGAAATCTATTTTTCTACATCAAAAATCATAAGATTAGTCAAATTTATGAAAATTCATTGAGCATTGTTTTACAGAAATTACTACATTATTAAGATTAATTAAATAAATTTAAAAAATGATGTATAAGTTGAAACTCTTCAGTCTAGCATTCTGTGATTTAGCAATTCTTGTAATCTTGCATGATTTTACGTTCATTTCCATACCTCTTACACTTAACAGTTTTGAAGTTAAGCTTGACAATGTTTTTAATAAAGTTAAATGTAGACTTCTTGATTTTTTTATAAGTTATTAATCAATATTTTCATTTTATATATGCAAATAAATATTTGTTTATGCATATTACTTATGAAAAAAATTATAAAAAATTGAATTACTCAAAAAAAGGATTCTATTGAAAAATTACCATTTTAATTTCAAATTAACCAACTTTTATCATTTCTAAAACAGTAATTAATATTCTTATTTTCATTAGTAAAATTTACTTTTTAATATTTTCTAAAATTTTATATATTATTTATTACTACAAAAATAACAAAATAATGATAAAATTAACTTTTACTATTATACTGTTTACACTATAATTAATGATAAAATGAACTAAATGAATGATAAAATGTCAATTATTTAATGGATTCACTTTATAAAATTGCAATTAATGATCTAGATCTTGGAGGGAAGTATCCATATAAGTCAAAAGTTTATCAGAAAATTATGCAAATTTTTAATAATCTATTTATAAAAATATATTATTATTTCTAATATAAGAAAATAGTCAATAAAATAGACAATAGAAAAATAAACAATATAAAAATTAACATATATTTTTATTCTAAAATAAATATCACTTATCAAGTGGCATTCTTTAACAGCAGTCTGCCATCTTGTTTATATTCTAGCTCAATTAAGAACTGTCTAAATTTATGATGTATTTTATACTTCATAAATCTAGTTTAGTTTTCAACATAACAGTTTTGTGATTGATATGTATAAAAATTATTTTATTTCTGTTTTAAGCACATTACAAAATTGGTAAGAAGAAAAGATATTTTCTCAGATACATTTATAATACTGAATTTATATATAGAATAAAATTTATATTGTTTATATATCATATACTGATATTTATTATCATCTTTCAGTAGAAATAACTGCACCATAATTATCGGAGTTATATATATCGTACACGTATTCCTAAAGTGACACAAGTCAAAAACGAACGTTGAGAAAATTGGAAAAACTACGAAATCAGCTTAACTAAAAACCATTATATAACTAATAATTTTTTTCAAAATTTGTAATCTTTTGAAACCGTTTTTAGGAAAATGGTTTCAAAAGATGATAGAGGATTGCTTCCCAAGTTATAAAATGGTGCCAACATAAAAATGCAAGTTTTTGACTTGTGTCACTTTAGAAATACGTGTGCGATATGTATATATAGGGGTTTTTAGAGATAAAATTCTGTTATCTGTATGACATTTCTATGGTCCAGTATATTTCACGTCTAAAGAGTTTCAATCTATAATAAATTTAAAATCATATACAAAAAATAATTACTTAATTTCAAATGTCTGAAACAAGTTTCTAATATATTCAGACACTTGTTGAATTTTTTTTACATAATTTAATATAATTTTTTTGTTATAGTAAGGGATGATTTATGATTACTTTGCAGCTGATTTTTTGATATCAGATTTGTATGCTCAGCAGTAGTGTGCATGCTGGTCAGCCTTCCACTTCCTTTAGTTGCAACAAAATTTTTGTTGCACATTCTGATTTTTTATTGTTTAAACTTTGTTAAATATTTTTGCTGAGATTCAAAAATGACAAAAACTTTTTAATATTTCTTTGATATTTTCTGCCAAATGTTTCAAAATATTGTATTGTAAATAAATATGACTGGATATAATGCAACACAACTGCATCCTGCTTTCTATCTAACTTCCTCTTTGCAGTGAGTTGTGATGTTTTAATGTTATAAGTCTAAAATTTTGTTTAAATGATCATATTTTTTCCAATAGTGAATTGGATTTGAAAATTTTTTTAAATTATAAAAGAAATTATTTGTTTATTTCAATGAATGTTGCATTATTCTAATACTTGAGAGTTGAGGATTGGTTTATACATGGATTTCAAATTTTTATTGATTTTTAAACTCTGAAGTTGGGGGTAAGTTTGCACATAAATATATATAGTAATTTGATGATAATGTATAACTTTCTAATTTACTTTTTCTTTCAATTTCTTATCATTTTCAAACAACAATAATAATAATATTGAAATGATCTTTTAAGATCAAATTTTTTAAATCTATTGAATTCAGCATAATATATATGCTATAATGTGACAAAGAAAAATTACTTTAATTCATATGCAAAAATGATATTAACAAATCAGTCTTTCTGCATAATCTTACATAATTTTTAATTTATAAAATTATCCATTTATATTTATGTAAATTGGTTATTTGATTTTAATTGTTTTATAACAATATAGAATATTGTTGTTATAACAATAATTATATTATTATTATTATTATAAATTTTATGGAATTTATGTTCTATTTTAATTTCAATATTATAACATAATTAATTATCATATATTGCATATTATTTATAACAGCATATAATTGTAGAAACAGCTGAAAATGTTTGTGAATCTATTTAAATTTTTTCCTGCTTAAAGTATATACATGTTTTTTAATATATGCATTGCTTTTTTGTGATTATATGGCATAACAGATCTTATTTGTAAAATATGGTTATGATTTTACAAATAAGAGCTGGTATAAGATAATTAATTGCTAACATAAATGCAAAATTACAAAAAAGAGATAAATAATAAAATAATTTCATAATTAGCATACTCTCAATAATGTTCCTTCAAATCGTAAGGCAGTTTTCTTCATTTGTCTAGTTGGTTGTAAACTTAGGAGTTGTCTCATTCCTTCATTTTTTGATAAATCAATTGCTAATTGGCCTAAATTGAAAATTTTTAAATAATTTAAATAAAAGATTTTAATGGTTATTAAAAAAATTATAAGCATTTCAATTGTTATTATATTTGGTATTACAATTTAGTTGCTTTTTAATAATGACTAAGTTATACATTAAAATAATTCTAAATTATCAAAATTTTATTCTTAGTGAAATATTTCAAAATTAAACTGTCAACTTAATAATTATTTATTAATAATATTATGATGCAACTATTTATTGGATTAATAATTATTTATTTAAATTTGGACTAAGATGCTGCCCAAATTTAAATAATTAATTATATCTTAATCACTTAGATTATCAAGACATCAGGATAGTAACCTGAAGATCTTGGTTCAACTCCTGACCAAGGCAAATTTTTAATTTTGTGAAATTAGTAAAAATTATAGTTTAATCATTGAATAAGAGAGCACCATCTTAGCCCCAATTTAAATTATTATTAATCCAATAGATGGTGACACTGTAGCATGCCAACATAAAAATGCAAGTTTTTGACTTGTGTCACTTTAGAAATACGTGCGCGATATGTTCTCTCATAAAATAAACTTACCAGCAACAGCAAAAAACCGCAAAAGTATAGATTTTGGTGAAATTTGTTTTCTGGAATTAAAATTGTAATTATTCATTTTTGCTTAAAATATATATATAAACATACCTTCAGAATCCTAAATAAGGTTGCTGGATATAATACATACCATATAAATGCAATGATACAGTATAAGTTTATAAATGTGATGATATTCATGCAAGCTATTCTTCTGACAGTGACACAGGCCAGAAATTTATCGGAGGCTGCAACTAAAACAATTAAGAAATATCGAATATTGTTTAAATAAACAAACTACACAAAATTATATATTTTTATTGATTATGATTGGTTTATACCAATCGAATCTGCTATAATCATTTAACAAATCGTAGCACAAATATCGGCAACAGGAGTTGCAATTGCTCCTGCCGGCTGTGCCACTCTCTTGATATACGAAAAAACTAGTAAAATAATAAGGAACTGGAGATTATGACCTTCAATTAATCGCTTTTGTGCCACACATTTTTAATATCAATAAATCCTAATGAAATTATGAAGCGATTACATTTCGATAATCTTATTCCAATATTTTTGATGTGAATTCTATTAAATTCTGTAAATAATCTTCGTAAACTGCTCTTGGAAAATTTTTCCATTGTAGGAAAAAATAGAAAACATTCAGAAGTATACAAATGCTGTTTTATGGCATTACTTGAAGTTTACTTTGATTTGTGAATTCCAAATTTTTTTCCTGTCCATGAATCTAATAATGAATTTTCTTAACTTTTAAGCAAATAATCATCTTACAAACTAGTAATACACTAAACAGTATAAAACAAATTCCATAAAATTTTGGATTTCTAGTTTCGGGTCATCTTATTATCCATTCATTTATCATTAAGCTACTTATAAAAATTTAAAAAGTTATCTTAATAATTCTTATTTAAATTTTTAAACGTGACTTTGAAAATTTTACCACCATAGTTTTGTGATTAACTTATACATTTGCACAACTTTAAAAATCTGACATAAATTAAATACCGTAATAATTCTTTTAATTTGTTGGATTGTCCTTCCAACATTTTAACTTTTATACATTTTGCACTTGCATGATTTCATTAATACATGTCACACACAACATTAAATATCGTTCCAAATCACATTTGTCAGAAAAAAAATCTGAAGAGCGGCTATGCGACAGGATCAGGAAAATATCTTCACTCTACTCTTCCGATATTTTTCTTAAAAAATTTTGAATACGTGCAAACCACCTTATAACAAATTCGCGCATTTGTAAGTATAAGTAATCCATTACTGTCAATGCTATTTATCGTATTTAATTTGCTATACACGAAACGATTTTAATAGCACTTTAGAAAAATTGTATGGTAATTTTATTAATAGCATTTGTTACGACTGAAATTCTTACTTTATATTAAGAAAATTCTATTGCTGCCAAAATGAATTGCTTCAAGCCCAAAGATCCTGATAGACGAGCAAGCAAGGAACTGGATAAGAAGATCGCTGCTTGGATGAAGGAATATCGCAGAACTGTTAAAATCTTGTTATTAGGTAAATTATTTCATCTGAAACTGGATTAAATCTAAATAGATTAAAATGGCTCTGCTGTAATCACTTAACATTAGATTGTTAAATAGAGAACTAAAAACTAGCAGATCCGAAAACTAAGGATTAATGCAGTCTTACTGGAATGAGAAGTTTAATTTTTTTTACATATTTGTTTTTATAGGAGCAGGAGAATCTGGTAAAACTACCATCATCAAACAAATGAAAATCATTCATATTCAAGGATTTTCCGAAAGGTTGCTTCGATTTGTTGCTTGTCCTATATTGCAGAATGAGAAATATTTTATTATAAACCTAATTTTTTCCTTCTATTTTTTAGCGAAAGACAAGAAAAAATTAAAGATATCAGAAGAAATGTATTGGAAGCTATTAAAGTAAACAATATATCTTGTAAATCGGTTATTCGGACAGAAATGACAATGATTTGTGTACACTAATAAAAAATATTTTTAAATTAACTTTCGTTTATGGATCACTTCTAGAAGAATAGTCTATTTACAAGATACAATTTTTATGAACCTCTAAATTATCGATACAATAAAATCAAAATAATACGATTGCTACTAAAACAATTCTTAGCTGCAATTTAAACTTTAAAAATTTTCCTAATACCAAAATGACTTTTACTGATTTATTTTCAAGGAACTAACAGGAAACATGGCTTATATAAAGCCACCAGTTCATTTAAACAATCCAGATTTGCATAGTAGTTTGGATTTCATCAAAAGATTAAACATGATGGAAGAATATGATTATCCTCAAGTAAGCTCGTAATTTTCTTAAAATAAAAATCATCTTGATATTAATGAATTATTTCTTTTAGGAGTTCTTTAATCATGTAGAATTACTGTGGAAGGATCTGGGAATTCAAGAATGCTATTTGCGTTCTAATGAATTCTCTCTTATCGATTCTGCAAAATAGTAAATAAATAAATTTATGTACTTGTCTTAAACTTCCAATTATGGTATATTATAACTTAAAAAATATTTAATAATATTATAAATTAGTTTTTTAGACAGAATTAATACAATACGTCGAATGGATTATATACCTTCTGACCAGGTCAGCATGATATATTTAGTTTTAAATATACTTTACTTTTATGTGACCCAATCAATACTTTACAGGATATCCTATATTGCAGAAAGAGAACAAATGAGATTCAAAAAATCGAATTTACGGTAAAAATTCCGAAGAAATACGGTGGTGGAAAGCAAGCTTTTTGGTAAGGAAAAATATATACAGTATATTCTTCCTTTCAATAATGAATCACAGAAAATTACTTCAGGATGTTCGATGTGGGAGGCCAAAGAGGAGAACGAAAAAAGTGGATACAAGTTTTTGACGGAATAGCTGCCATACTTTTTCTTGTTTCTAGTAGTGGTTTTGACATGAAACTCAGAGAAGATCAAGAAACAAACAGATTAACAGAAGCACTTCAACTGTTTGAAGATGTATGGTATAGCAGGTACTTAATCTATTTCTAATAAAGTACAAGTCATTTATCCCAATAAAAATCTATATATAATTATATAGATTTTTGAGAGATGCTGGCTTTATAGTATTTTTAAACAAACAAGATATTTTGAAAGAAAAAATTGAAAGAGGAGTTAAACTGCAAAAGTATTTTCCAGATTATTCAAACTATGTTATGGATCCAAATGGTAAGTATTTTATTGCTTCTTTTAAAAATACATTTTTCTAATTCATCTGTTTTTAAGATGGTGACTGCAATGATGATTTTGAGAAGGCTAGATGTTTTATAAGAGATAAATTTGTGGTAAGAATATATAAATTTATTTATTTAATTATGTTGTAAATCTTTACTGTAATACAAAATTTAGGAAGTTACAAAGAAAATTGAAGCACCTAGGAGATTTAGTACATCTGAAATGTATTATGATATTCACAAAGATTTGAAGAAAAGAGAATGTTTCTGGCATTTTACAGTAGCCACTGATACGGATAATATTAAAACAGTTTTCAATGATATTCACACTATGATTGTTTTATGGAATTTAGAAAAAATTACACCAAACTGAAAATTCATATTAAGCTTAGTATAAACTTTTTAATAATTAGCAAATTTAAAAAGTGAAGAAATTTTGTGTTGGAAATAATGTTTATCATCTGTATGTAATATTAAGTTAATAAATGTTTAGTTATTTTTTAACTGTTCATCTTACTTCTTACAACTGTTATAAATTTTCAATGCATAATTGTGCCAACAACAAAAAATTTTAAATCAATAAAACACATTATTTTGGAGATATAAAAAATATTTTTAAATCTAAATTCATTATCAGATTGCGGTAAAAATTACTGTACTGTTGCTATTTGCAAAATATCATTGAATAGATGTAAAACTATATATCTGCTTATGACATTTCACAACAAATCAAGACAACAGAAAAACTTTAATTACGTTACATAAAATTTGATGTCAGTTCTATAAACATCAAGAAATCTTGAAGATAACAGCCTTTGTTCATCTACATGGTTAATTCCTGAAATAAAATAACATATAAAATTAGCAGTGCAGTATTATTAAATTTTATAATTAAAATACAAGTAATCCATAAGACTAGATTTGTTAGAAGTTGGAAATATCTCATAGTTATCAATTGCCCACTACCATTAATCATTATAACATAATATAGAATCATATTAAACTTAACAAACATAAAGCTAAAGGAACTAGACACAAAATGGACAAAAGGTATAGCAGATAATTGCACATGGAGTTACATGTGAAATGTACCAATCAATTATAGCCCTTACTAAATGCATTAACCTTTTCCGCTCCAATGCCTTGGTCACGAAGACACGTGTGCGCCGTCATCCGCTCCAATAACTTGGTCACCAAGACAAAATTTAAACCCCAATAATTTCGTTATGTTTGGTTATATCGAGAAAAAAAAAATTTTTAATATTTTACAAAAAAATTATATAGCAACAAAAGAAAATAATACTGATCCTTTCTATTAGGAAATGCCAAAATTATAAAATGATTTTAATAAAGTGTCCAACTGTAATGATATACTTAAATTAAGATTATATAACTGCTCAACCTTTTTCAAGATTTTCAAAATATAATAATTTTCAAATATTTGGATCATATTAACACTATATATTATATTATCACTATATTAAATTATAAAATGTTATGTTCATAACAAAACATTCAAGTCAAATATAGAAAATACAATAAATAATTATCCTATGTTTTGCTTTCTAATTTGAAATATTTGCAAAGATGACTCAAAAAAATTTCTACAAGTTCTTATACTGCTTTAGTAGGTACATAATTGTTAAAACTCTTAATTACAGCACTATTAAGCAGTCCAAAAACAGTCTACTAATTAAACTTTTTTATTTTGAGAGAAATGTTTTCGGCTGTAGCACAGCCATCCTCAACTCTAATACTTTTAACAGTCTACAACAAAAGATGTTCTAAATTCCAAATCACAGGATTTTCTCTAAATCAGTTTTCTATTCTATATAATGCCATTAAATTTTTTTTTTCTATTGCTCAAATATTTTTACCATATTGCCAATCCATATTTTTGAATTTTCCTCATTAGAAATGGCATATTATTATTAAAACATATATTGTTAAGATAAAGCAATTTTAATTTTAATGTCAGATACTGGATAAAAAACTCATACTTTTTTTTACAAATTTTAAAGTATAAATTAAATTATTATATATATATAAATTATTTAAAATTAGATATTATTCAATTGATTATCAAAATTTATTTATGTACAGTTTTTAGCGGTCATGATATTGCATCAACTGCAGTAGAATTAGGAGCAAATGCAATATATGTACATTAAAGGATGCACTCTTCACATGGTTGATGGCATTATTTATTTATTTATTTATTTTTCAGCTTTATTTAACACTTTATCAACAATAATTGAATACAAATTAATTGTTATATAATGAATTTATTAACAACAAATGAAAACAATTTTTTTCAAATGCAATGCAATATAATAAAAATTTATAAACTTTACATATTACTGTGCATAGTAACAAAAAGTTCTGTGAAGATTTAAACCTAACTTTTTCAAATTTATTTTTATTTCTTCTTTTTCATTTTTCTTATTTTGATATTATGTTTAGTTTAAGAGTTAACTTACATTTTATATCCTCCACCTCAGGAAATTGAAAATTATGAGTTACAGAATAGAACTGCTATTTTCCCAATAAACTCACAGACATCATCTATTCTAAAATATCACTAATCTATTTTGAGAATTAAAGAATGGTCTCTTATTTAAGATTTATAATCAGTAAATAAGTATTATCAAATTTCTTCAGAGAATGACACAAGTTGTTTTATATATTGTTTCAAATTTAAAAATTTATTTATTTTTTTTGGATTCATGGACTGATAATTAAATAAGTTTTCATTATTATCTTGTTTGTTGCTTTATTATTATTTCAATAAACTCTTTTTATTATTTAACTTTGCTTGTTTTTGGAATTTATTCTATTTATTAGTTATAAGTGACCAAATTTTTTTTCGTCTTTTATTTCTAACACTTGTGTTTTACTTTAACAACTGTGAATTTCTGGTTGTCTTTTGTCATGTTAGTAAATCTGTTAGTTTAATTTTGGAATTTATTTTCTGGAAGTTAGAAACTTTTGCCAGGCAGGTCTTTGGAATTTGGAGAGTTGTTTATAATTAGGTTTAGTTATAATTATAATAAATGCATAATTTCTTCCCACTTCTTATTCAATGTAAATAATTCAGCTCAATTATTAAAAGTGGAAAATAAATTTATTAAACTTGAAGATCTTTCTGCTTTATTAAGCCATCTTCAGCACAACATATAAGAATTCTTATACGTTGTGCTGAAGATGCCTTAATAAAGCAGAAAGATCTTCAAGTTTAATAAATTTATTTTCCACTTTTAATAATTGAGCTGAATTATTTACATTAAAGTTATAATTATAGTTTTGAATATTGTGGCTTTGCAAATAGCACCTGAATAGGACAGATTTGAATATTGCAAAGTCATAATATTCAAAACTACCAATTACAACAAAAATATAATGGAAAATGGTTCAGCAAGTTCCAGAGTCTTATCTGGCCAGATTTTCTAACTTCTGGAAAATAAATTTCAAAAATAAATTAACAAATATATATTTAACACTAATACAACAAAACAAAAGTGGAAGATCATGGTTGTTAAAGTAATGTAAAAGTGCTCAAAATAAAAGACAAAATTAGTGCACATATAATTAGTAAATAGAGTAAATTTCAAAAACTAAAAGTTAAATAATAAAAAAAAAATGTAAATATTTTAGATTCAATAAAAACTGTTAAAAAAGCTAAAGTTAGTAATGAAATTTGTTTATTGATCAATTTAAGATTCAAAACAACAATAAATTTATTAATTTGAAACAATAAATAACTTTATAAATATAAACACTGAATGCGACGCGAAGCAAAGCAAAGATGACAGAAAAATTTGCATCCTTCGCTTCATGTTGCATTGCACCGCAGCCTGTCTACATTACAGTCAAATTATTTCTCATGTTTCATGGATTTGCCAATAGAGGTCGTTTGCAGAGTATGGAATATATCAACATTTTTTTTATCCGATGCAGAAATTATGAATAATTTGAAAAGATTATGTATTTTTGTTTACATATGCAAATTAGGCCTAATTATTTCGTATTTTTTCTTTTTGTCCTATAACTAAAATTAAGAAACGATATCAGGACATCTTTTGGTCCTATAACTAAAATTAAAAAACGATATCAGGACAGAGTATTGGTCCTATATTAGGCCTAATTCTTTCGTTTTTTTTCTTTTTTTCTTTTGGTCCTATAACTAAAATTAAAAAATGATATCAGGACAGAGTATATGGACACAAAATATAATTTTTTCGTGCCAAAAAATTAAACAGGACAGAGTATATGGACAACAAAATATAATTTTTTCGTGCCAAAAATTAAAAAGTAAAAAAGTTACGGCAAAATATCGAATATTAAGTATCATATTTCATAACCCTTTCAAGCGTAAGACGGGTTTTTGTTTTTAAGTTTGATAGGAAAAGATTAAGGCTGTGGACAACACTGAATGCGACGCGAAGCAAAGCAAAGATGACAGAAAAATTTGCATCCTTCGCTTCATGTTGCATTGCACCGCAGCCTGTCTACATTACAGTCAAATTATTTCTCATGTTTCATGGATTTGCCAATAGAGGTCGTTTGCAGAGTATGGTTGATTTGTTATTAGAAAGAAGTGATTGTATATTTTTGGCATTCTTTTAATCTCATGTCATATACCTGTAGACATGGTCTTTTTTTGTACTTCTAAAATAAATTCTATAACTGAATACCAACCACACTGTTGAACTTTTGCTATTTTCCAAGTATGTAAAACATTTGTTTCTATTGGTTGATTGCTTCCTTCATGTCTTGCCCCACCGTATTGTTCGCACGTGCCGATTGGTCAAATTTCAATTTTTCATCATCTTTCAAAGGGCATGTGTTAACTCAAGCAGCTGCACAGGAAAAGCTAGTCCAAGACACATTGTACACGCATAACCGTGCGAAGTTGCTTTCTTATGCTTTGCTTCACATTGCATTCAATGTGTCACGGCCTTTATGGTGATAAATTGATATCAATAACTATATCTATACCTGTATATTACCAATATTAGAAATTTATTTTATCTACATTATATGAAATAAACTTGTATAAAACAAAGTATTGAAGTAAATATTGTAATATAATTTTGAAATTTAATGTATGAAACATTAAAGCAATATTTTGATTATTATGATAAAAGAATTAACAGTATGATAAATATTGATAATTTAATAATTTTTTTCTCAATATAAGTAAAAAAAAAAAAAGAATTAGAAGCCTAAACTGCAGTCAGGCCATTACTAACAGAGAAAAGCAAAAGAAATGAGGCCTATTCATTTTGGAACTAATGATGGATTGCAAAAGGTTAATGTTAATTTAGCCCCCAATTTATGAGAATTTGATTTCTGATATTATATCTAACATCTATTCTATTCATCTTCTAGGAATATGTTAATCTCATAAATGACCTAAATAGTCCTCAACTTACAATCATTCGTACTAATCAGTAAATTCTGTGATTGGTCAATGTAATTTCATAGGTTCAAAATCCTGATTCAACGGTCTTTTTGTGTCTGATTCTTGTAGTTTTGTATTTATTAAGATAATATATAGTGTCCTAGTAAACATTAGTAATGAGAAATTTATAAATTTTGGATTTTTACAATTTATGATTGCTCTGACTTTTAATGGCAGAGTTTGAATTAAACTCTGTCATAAGTCAAGGACTAACTGTATAGGGATAATAGGGCAATTAACTCGTGATACATCTGAATTAAATAATTCTTATATACGATTGAGAAAAGTTGTTCAATGATCAAAATTAAAAGCACCACCTACATGCAAGTTAATTTAAATATGGCATTGATATATTTGTGGTTCAATGAATAAAAATATTCATTTATGTTTCGATTCTTTATATTTTGATACACAAATGTTTCTCCATAGATTATTTGAAAATTAATGAAAAATTTTGAATAATATAAAAATTCAATGAAATCTATATGCATAATTCATTTTTCTTACCATAATTGCATTTACAATATCATTATTGTTATTCTTCAGAGCTCTTACAGCTTTTGCTCTAGAAACATTAGCTTGAGACATAACCAGTTCAATATCTTTACTTTCGACACCAGTTTCATCAACCTAAAAAAATTCAATAGAATTGCATTTATAATCTTGCAAATTTTAATGAATATTGCCAATGATTATATAATTAACTTACTTCTTCCTCCTCCTCAGATTCTTCTTCAATAGGCTGAGAAATTGCTGTTTGAGTGGGTTCTCCTACAGAGGCACCAGCTTCAGGAGTTTTGAACTTTTCTGCTGCAGCCATCTGGGCTTGCTGACTAAGATCTTCAATCTAAAAATAAATTTGTCACATTAATTCTGAATGTACAATAATTTCTGTTATAAATCTATTCCAAAAATATTCCATTTACTTTTGCTTCACCAAAGACAATATACGTGTCAGATGCTGGGCTTTTATAAACATCAGGTTTGTTAATGACAAAAAGTATATTTTTTGATTTTCTAATTGTAACACGACCAACTCCTTGTACCTGTTTCAATCCTAACTTTGACATTACTTTGCGAGCTTTCTTTTCACTTCTACTTTGCTTTGCTTTGCTAACTAATTCTTCATTTATACCAGCAGCTTGTGCCATCTGAAATCATAATTCAGTTTTAAAAATGAAATTTACACACAAAAATAGTTTTCATTTTTAACTTTATTTCTTTCATGACAGGAGCAAAATATCTGCAGTTTATAATAAATTTACAAAATTAAATTTGAGAAACCTGGCTTTGATCCTGGATCTTCACCCCACTGCCTTCTGGTATCTCAACTTCTGTTGCAGAATCTTCACTTTCAGATTCTGTACCCGAACCACTAACTATAAAAAAAAAACCTATTTTTAATAAAAATATTTAATAATAAAAATTTATCAAACCATTTGTTATAAACAATATAAAATATAAATTACAGAAATTCCTTGATTAGTGTGGTTAATAAATCATCGCAATACATCGGCTTGTTTCGCCCCGCCACTTAGTACTCTTACTGAGTGGAAGGTGGCGTCATCTGTTGACCAAAAAAAAAATCGATCGGTCGATCGCGGAGCGATTTTTGGTCGATCTCTTGTTTATGCTTATTGCAATTTAAACTATTAGCCAAATTTCTAACTCCAATAATTTCATAGCTAAACGTAGAAGTTGAATTATATATCAGTTTTATATTACACTATCATAAATAAATGCCGTTCAAATTATATTATAATAAAGCATTACAAATAAAAATAAGGAAAAACCCATTAATTTAAATAACTTTATGAATGGTTTATGGGTATCTGAAATCATTTGAATACTATCATAGTATTACAGAGCCAGAATGAATCGTAATTCAGAATTTCATCCATTTTTATTTCTATGATCAGCTATAGAAAAAATGATAACTTAAGGCAGTGGCGTACCCAGAATCTTTGGTATCTGGGGCGGCATGTTTTTAGCCCTATCCTACTTTCAAAAAACACATCTATTTTAACTTTCAACGCATATTTTATTTTACATTCTGAGACACTTAACATTTATGAAATATTCAATAAAATTCGTGCGTTTTGATTTGAATTCGAATTAACTATCTACATATTATATATGTAAGTCGTATTTAGCATTAAATTTTAAAATTTATTTACGAATATTAATAATATTAAATAATTTTTAAAAACTGAAAATGATACAAAAATATTTATTCAAATATTTGCTGAATAGTAAGGATATTCCATGTTCTTTGCCCCCATTCAGCATGATGGCCGGGGCGGACCGCTCCCCTCGCCCCCTCTGGGTACGCCACTGCCCTAAGGGAAATCGTCGATTTTATCCTAGTACCCCGATTAAATGATTTAAAGCCAAACCAACATAACATTACTTGAGATAAAATAAATTTTGATATTCATAGCTTTCATTTTAATTTATATTAATTTAGCCTATTTGTTTTTGAAGCAATATTAATTAAAAGTCAAAATTACTAATAGGCATTATTAATGATGATCATTCATGAATGATTCGATCAAAAAGACTTAATTGCCAAATGAATTGAATGACTCTATTATGTGAGCAAGTGAATTGATCACTTTTTGAGTCACTGTACTGATATCAAACGCACTGCGAGACGGCATAGGAGTATCAAAGAAACAAATTCATGCGATTTCGGATTTATGTGAGTATAACGGTTTGCAAAACTACACCAAAACAAATCAATAAAAATATAGAATTTGAAAAAATGGCGTTATACAAAAACAACGTTAAACGGAGCAGCGTTAATCGGGGTCTTACTGTACTTTAAATTTACAGGAATCCCTTGATTAGTGCGGTTAATAAATCCTCGCAATACACCGCATATATCAAAACCGCATTAATCAAACTAAAAAACCAATGGGAATAATTATAATGAATCCTGGAAAATATCAAAATTATAAACATGTATTTTTTCCTCTCTCAAAACGTATCTATATTGCATTACATGTACAGTACTTTAAATCATTGAAGAATATGTATAGGTATTTAAAAATTTTTTTATTAATTAAAATTATTTTTCTCAAAAAAAAATTATTTTTTACAAAATTGCATAAATTTTGTAAAAAATAATTACATGTCCGAAAAATATTTTTTACAAAATTGCATAAATTTTGTAAAAAATAATTGCACGTCCATAGATATCGAGTAGCCTACTGGAGTGAAACTGAAGGCAAGTCTGGCTATATAATAATGTAATGGCTATTATTAGGTAGTTGCCATTCACGCTAAATTTATTAATAAATAAAATTATGAACGAATATAAAATATAACAATTAGATGACGAAAGTCGTAATATTAAAAGAATTAAATAAATAAATAGATAAATTTATTGCAATGCTCTAATCCTATAGATTACAATCCCCGAGATTCAATTGCCAACGCTTCAGAAGGTTTGCAAAAAAAAATCGCACTTGTTGAAGCGCACTAATCAAATTTGGCACCGCATACATTAAGGGATAGTCTCAAATTTTTTTGCGCACTAATCGAAACTGCAGTATTCAAACCCGCACTAATCAAGGGATTCCTGTATAAGTCATAAGATATTAATCGTACTTGAGAAACTATAAATCTTGCCGATGCACTATAGTATTGTAATCTGATATCTCGAGCATAATAGTCGAGCAATCTCGTGTAGAATATCAACTACACGACCGTAGGTGTCATTTATAATTTACAGCATTGAGTGCTCTAGAAATATTTTAAGGTCAGAAAGGAGTAGACATGTTTTAAATAGACATGCTTAATATGTATTAAATAAAAAATAAATCGTCTTCGGAAGAATAAGGTAACGATATCGATGGTGAATGGTAATGGACTGATATTGCGAGTGCGGGATTGTAAGTCACCCGTATAAAAGACCGACGCAGTTGACAAGCCGATAGGAGATGCTGTTTGATAACGAGAGGTGCTGAATTTCCAGACAGCGTACACATGCTCTCAGGCATTTCAGATTTATAATATATATAGATATAGATATAGATTGTAATGGCTATTATTAGGTAATTGCCATTCATGCTAAATTTTATTAAATAAATAAAATTATGAACAAATTTAAAATATAAAAATTACATGAAGAAAATCATAACATTAACGGAATTAGAAAATAAATAAATTTATTGCAGTGCTCTAATCATATAGACTACAATCCCTGAGATTCAGTTGCCAATGCTTCAGAGGATTTGAAAAAATGTCAGATCCAATATAGCAGTCCAGAATTCAAAGGATATTTTAATTCAGTCTAACTTTTTTGTTATTGGCCAGATTGACTATTTAAACACTATGGGCTCTCCACTGAGAAATCTGGGCTCGAATATGGGTCCTATTCCTTGGAAAATATTTGGTAGTCTGATCCCATGCTGTTAATTGTCATTCTGAACAGTCCGCCATTTTTTAATGTTAGTGGTCTATGGCAAGGCATCAAATCATCCACTTAGTAATCAACAGATTGAAAAATACTCATAATTTGATGTGAATAAAGATAGTGATCATTTTATCTTAAATAATTGCATCATTTGAAGAGAGATGGCTCATCTTTCTCTGCCATAGACAAAATTATATACTTATATATATATATATATACCCAATTGTTCATCATTTTCTTTAACAGATATCTATTGTCAAATGTTGAATAAAAAAGATTGAAAGATGAATTAAATTAACAACAAGGAATATTTTAAAAAACAGAATCAGGTTTCTTTTAATAAAATTTCAATAACTGAGCTATTGTTTTTGGTAGAAATTCAGAATTTAATAATTCTATATATTCTACATATACTAAATCTATAATTTTGAAATTAGCATGAAAAATGTTTTGAAATGAAATGTTAATCTATAGAATAAAAAAAGATAAATGCATCATCTGGGATACCATAAAGAGCCCAGATGAAGAAAGGGAAATATGAGAGCTAGTCTATGCTGATGAGATAAAAACTTTTATCATCTTCCTAATTTATATATAGTATATATCTTTCAGTTTTAAATTAAAATATATAGAGAATACTTTCATTTAAAACTTGTAAAATTTGTATTTTATAAATTATGGAGATCATTCATATATTGATACAAATAAAATAATTCAATAAAAAAAATAAAAATTACCTTCTTCTGCCTTCTTCATTTTCTTGTCTAATTTATCAACTTCAGCTGTACTCAACTCTGGCATATTGTTCTCATGCACAGGAAAAGAAGTAAACTAAAAAATAACATACTAATAAGAAAATCAATCTTATTATAAAATAAAATTATTTAATAATATATTTTGATTTCTCAAAGTGTTATATTTATACCCTTTTCAATGAAAGAACTTTCAAGGCCAAATTCGATGATCGACGGGTCTTTTCAGTTAGAGTTAATGATAGGCAATACTATGTAAAACAGATCGCAATAGAGAATTTATCATAATTAGATTAAAATATTTTAATCTTTACTTTATAAATATTAAAATGCCTTTTCTTTCCAAGTGTTGACAATTTAATTGGAGTGTTTTCCATTTCCAGGTCATCATCTACTGTTTTGCTTCTTTCGATTACAATTCTTTTAATTGCGATACAGAAATAACAATATCAAGTGAAGTTTTGTTGAAGATGTCATTTCGCAAGATTTCTGCCTTTTAAAGTACTTACATACATTTAAAACAGCATTTCTAGCTTGACTGAATAATGTTTCTCCTTGCTTACAAACAACTGTATTACCACCATTATTGATAAATATTAAAGGACAATGTTGTCATTCGTTGTATTTATTTAATTTTAAGCAATTAGAGATTTAATTTAATATTTAATAACATAACCATGAAATGTAAAGTATTAATTTAGCAATTTTTAAAAGATAACAGACATTTCAAATTATTAGCAATGATAAAAAGTAAACTGCTATTCGATGAATGAAACAAACTGGTTATTCTATTGGATGAACTGACCTTTGCAATCCATAAGCTCTTTACCATATAAAACAGGTCATCTTTCGTTGAAAAGGGTATAATATGTAATTTTCATATTTTGTTTTTTTTTAATTATGACAACTGGAATAAAATTTAAAAATTATTATTATTTAATTTAAACATAAGTTCAAAATAATATGCTGTTTTATCAGATACTAGTTTAGGTCATAATGATATATCATTACATACTAATTGATGCAATAAACAAATAATGTCATATATTGCATCACCTGAATAAATCTTGGAGAAATATAAAAATTTTGGTGTATATTTTTCCAAGGTTAAATTGAGTAATGGAACATATGGCACCATCTATTTTAATAATCTAAATTTTAAACATTTTATTCTAAGCATTAAAAAAGGAAAATGTAATTAACATATAATACAACCTCAAGGAAATTTACTCCAAACAAACCTAATTATCTTGCCAAATTTTCATTATTAATTAATAGATGGCACCACTCATTGATTTAATAATTAATAAATATTCTAATTATGAAATGGCAGTGAATTAATTTAAATTATTTCAAATCATTAAAATTTCCATTAAGCTTATCAAGGATAAATTTGGCAAGATAATTAGGTTAATTTGTAATTAACATAATTGGGATAAAAATCTGAAATGATATTGTGTAATTTAAAATATTATGCATTATGATTTGTTTTAGTTAAACAGTTATAGCTGCCAATATATATGTAATTTATAATATGTTTAATATAAAATATATGCTATATATATACTGATCTTTGCATTGTTTGTACTGAATACATATATAGAAAAGTGACAAATATTTTGCTAAAAATAATATAAAATTTATATATAATTCATATTAATTTTTTTTATTATTATATATATATATATATTTATTCATTTTTAAATCAAATTTTTAATATAAATTACTAAAGTTATTAATTTCATAAATTTTAAAAGTTGTATAATTTAATGTCAATGTATAATAAAATTACAACATGCGTTGCAGCTATAAATAGATTTTTATTCTTGCACCTTGTATCTAGTTGGGGTAACTTAAAAGAAAGTACAGAAATTTCATATTTTGTACATTATGTCTGTACCAACTGTAGTTTTCTTCAGTTTCAATGTTAAAGGATTCTACAATATTAAAAGGGTTATTATTTCAAGTTTTTGCAAAAGGAAAAAAAAAACATGCTTTGCCTTCAGGAAACTGAATAAGGATTAGATTCCAGAAGACCTTTCATTTCTGCTACGAATCTTATTAAAAAACACAAGAAATACAACAGTGCAATTTATGTTAAATGTGATTTATTTTCATCCTCAATTAATTTAAGCAACAACAAAAATACTGAAATAATTACAAATCCCTTTGAAAATATTGTCATCTCAATTATAAACTTCCAGAAGAATTTTATTTCCCTAATATCCAAAACAAACACAACATCCAAATTACAACCATAATTTTAGGCATATTTCAATAATCAAAGTGTAAAGAACTGAACTGTTTTCCCAGCAATCACTCTACAATTGGCACTCTTGTTGAAATTCATTGAACTCTTCATAGGCTAAAGACATAAGTGGTGGTGTTACCACTAAATTATTAATTTAAAAATAGCTTATGTAAAAAAACAATTTCAAAGTGATTGAATTGGTCCCATTCACTAAAAAGCATTAGAAAAGATATTCAATTTAAAATATCATATTAATTCAGTTTAACATATAAAAATGGTAAACTGAATTAATATTACAAAAGAACATTATGACAGCATTAATTCATGAAAATACATTTATGTTGTTTCAAGAAAACAAAAATTTTATTGAAGAGTTTCTGCAAATGATTCATCCTAATGACTGAAATAATTTAAAGTGGTAATCCTGTTATATTAAATATTTATGATAGTGAATATTTTAGAAAAAGTCATATCAAATATTTAATATAGCTAACCTGCTACAAGATTTTTATCTTTTTATCATATATTGACCGGAATAAATCTAACAGTTGTTACCCTAGCAAACAAAACAATGTCAGCTTAAATACATTAGTTCAGAAGGCATCAATATTTAATCATCATCAATGTAATTTATACAGATTAAATAAACAACAAATTGGTATAATAAAATGCAGTTTTGTTGGCATTTGTTTCTACATTTTTAGTGGTTGAATTTATAGTAATAGCATTACTCCAATGACAACACATACATCACTGTTACAACAACATCTAGAGCTACAATATTGATGTATAAGTGGCATCCCTATATCATGATGACATCAATAATATAACTCTGTTGAAGTCATTGGTTGAGTGAAGTCTGAAAAATACAGATTGATCTCAACTTACTTACTAGTACTTATAATGTCAACTTACTAGTACTTATAATGGTAACATCAATAAATTTTGTGAGTGGTCAATGCAACTGGCTAATGTTTGAGTCCTTAACCAATAGTCTGATATAAAAAAGGTGTCTTTTTTTGTGTCTGTTCTTGTATTTAAGTGTTCATTAAGTTTATTGCAATAAAGTAGAATGTAATAATAAATATTGATAGTAGGCAATATAAATTTTAGACATTTTTGATGATGGGTTCAAACCCCATCATCATAAGTCAAGAATTACTTGTATATAATTAAAATTTGATAATATATTAAAGAACAATGCTCTGCTTTTGACATCATAAAATAATTTTTCATCCCAAATTTTTATTCTATTTATCTAGTTGTCACATACATTACACATACATAAAATGCAGGTAGTCCTTGACTCACACAAATGGAAAATTTAACAATACCTTATGCAAGTTGAAACATACATATCTTGAAGCATAACTTAGACACACATGATATACCATAAACATAACATTAAAAATAGTTATATTAAAGTTTAAGAAGATCTGGATCTGCCAAAATAGTAAAGCAGTTGCTTACCACCTTGGAGGATCCATATTCTTATTTCTGTGTTATAGTTTTATCTGCTATGATCAGTACATTTTTCTTTTAAATCAAGGAATCTTTCTATAACTATAGATCTATTAAGTTGGGACTGCCTTCATATGTCCACACACACATAAACAATATATTTTATAAATCAAAGAAAGAGATGGAAAATAACTAAAAAATAATTAAAATCATAAAAAATTTCTATAATTATTATACTATTTAATTATGTTGTAATATTTTAATGGAAATTAATGAATCAAATTTTGATTTAAATATTTCTTATTCTTTTTAGTTCTATTTTTGTTTCTTAAACAGTGTTTGTTCTAATTTATGAATGATTCATAATGTGTTTAACAGAAATATTTGTATTATGTAATTTTTTGTTTCTCTAATTAAAACAATATATTTAAATTGATAGTAAATGTATATAAAAATTAAATTTATTATTAAAAATATCTAAATTACAGATTTAATTTTCATTTATGAAATTCATGCAGATTTTTTCATAACCAAATTAATTCAAAAATTCAATCTAACAAACAGGAAATTAATAAAGTGGTGATACTATTTTTATATTATATCTTTATTTAATATTAATCAGTTACATTTATAATGATAAATAATATCAATATATGCTCTGATAGTTTATATATTAGTATATAAATTAAACTTTACCAACAATGATATTTTTGAAAATAAGACTAATTGAAAATATTGATATAATTATTTATACAAAGTTCTATGAAGCAACATATGTTGTTATAATTTGAATTGAAATTAATTGTTTTTCTAATATTTCAATAACAACTGGAACATTATTACAATTTATACAAATACTATTTGATGGGTTTCTTTCCACAGTGGATCTTATACTAATAATTACATATATTTATATATATTATAATTATGGTGACCATATTTTTAAATGGAGAAAATAAAGGACAAATAAGAAATTATTTCATAATAAGAAAAAGCAGGTTGCATTTATTTATTTCATTAAAACTGAATAGTCTTATAACATTTATATAAAATATAATAAGCAATACAAATAATAAACACAATATAATGAACAACACGTTTTAAACAATCATATTACTACTTTAAAAAATTTTGATATTTTTCACAATGAACTCTTTAATAAATCGAGTTTGCGTTTTAAAAATTCATAAAACTATACATATCATGCCAAAGTTGCATTTGGTATAAATACATGCTTCCAATGCTTTGACTTTTAATAGGGTTTTCTCAATGGTCCACATATTATTCACTAATGAAAATACTTGTTCAGTAGGAAATAGGAGGGCATTAAATCCAGGGAGACAGAAACAAAATTTGACAATCTTTAAAATGCTTTTAAATGATGTGTTTGTCTGTAAAATATTAAAAAATTCTAACCCACCTATGTTGGCAGGACTTGTCATTTTATCACCTTTCTTTGATTTTTTCAGAGATGACAACACAGAAACATGACACTGTCAAAGAATAATTCACAAAATAAAGGACAACATGGCCATTTGAGAAAAAAAAAAATCCAAAGGACAGAAAAGCAAAATAAAGGATGTATGGTCACAGTAATTATAATGTCAAATCAATGCAGCTAAGAATTTGCTTGTCATCTAGACATTAAGTTTAATTCTGGGTCTCACAATTCCAGACTTTTTCAGGAGTTTAGGCTATTGAAATCAATTTTTCAACCTTTCAGTTGATCATTCACAAACAATGGCCTGAATTAGCCACTTCCATGTGATATTCAATTCTCTCGTAATATGCAAAAAACAAAAAGAAAGAAAAAGTATACAGCCGACATAACATTCATTTAATAATTATATTTTCTTTACCATTGTTCAATTAAAATGAGAACATGTTTTATTTTTAAAAATTATCAACTTTACTTTCTGAACTATTTTCCACATTTAAAGTTTGTGTATCTTCTGTTCTCTTTACAAAATCTGTAATTTAGCTTGCTACAAAACAATCGTTCCTTAACACATACCCCAAAAAAATTTATGAATAAGAAAGTTTTTCTATTTTTTGAAAAGTAAAACTTTTATCCAAGAATTGAATGTTTGGAACACAAAATAAAGTTATTCTTTGACTGATATTTATATTTGAGAGAAATATTTAACAGAACTAACTGTCAAATTAGAAGCTTTTAAAGCCAATTAATGAAGATCTAGATCAGTATGCAAATATAAAAACTCATCAAAAAAATATTTTCTCTCTCTTTCTCAGAAACACATATAGTCAGTTCAATTCAATGACATCTGAAATATATATGTTCCTTAAATTAAATTATTTAGTCCTCTGAAAATTTCAGTACAAATCAATTCAAGAACTATGGTTAAAAGGCTAGAGTTTTGTCTATAAGCTATTGCATTCTTTTAAAATTATGAAATATTGTTGATATGTATCATTTTATTTCATATAGAATTTACTGAAATTCTAATATTTATCAAGGAATGGTTTTGGGTTGATCAGAGATGACAACACAGAAACATGACACTGTCACAGAATAATTCACAAAATAAAGGACAACATGGCCATTTGAGAAAAAAAACATAATATTCAGACTCTCTAGATCAAATTCTTGCATAAATCAAGAATCTTTTTCATTAAAAATATCGCTATTCAATAATGTAGTGTTTTCCAAACTGTGGGGCATGAATGTATTCCAAGGGGGTGCATGGAAGAATTAATAAAAATATTATTTTTGAGACAAATAAAAAATAAATTCATATTGATGTTAAGAAAAAATTAATCAGCAAAAGGGTTATAAATACAGTGTAAATATTCATTACCCAGAAACTTTCTGCTGTAGCTGTTTTAAAGACAAAATAATGATCTTGTTTAGTGATTGAAAAGAATTGTGAGTAGCGATATCTTCCATGACATCTGATTTGAGAGAATTTGTGCTGAAAAACAAGCTCCTCCATTGCATTAAACATATGTTCTATTTTCTTTTTGTAAGATTTGTTTAATTGTAGTAAAATTATAGTGGTAATCTATAATTCTACCAATATATATATTTATGTATAAGAACTTTATGCAGAATACGGTATATTGTTTTGTAGTATTAAACTGTAAGTAGAAAGTATTTACAAAATAAGACTGTTATGGAACAAGGGGGCATACCAAGTTTTTATGAAAAAAGGGGGCACAGACCCAAAGTTTGGAAACCACTGCAATAATGAATATAAGACTGAATATGTTTTTTGATATCTGTATATTAAAATTATAAAACTCTACAACCATTAGATAATAATCTATTATTTAACAACCAAAAACTTTTTTAACTTATTTAAGTTTTCTAAATTATCCTATTTATACAATTATACAGTGTTAAGGAATTTGTAGAGTACTGTATTTGGAATTCATTATAAATATAATTGCTTTTCTAATAATTTTATACAACATTCTTCAGTTTATTAATTCAAAAATTATCAACAATCCAATGGAGAGAAGCAAGAAATATTTTGTCTTTTATTGACAATTATAATAATCCTTATTTATCTATCATAACTGATAAATAAATAAGGATTAGACCAATAACAAAAAAAAACCATGTGGGAGACCTCTTAAAATAATATCGTGTGAAATTTTAATCATATTATAAAGCTTTCATAATTAAAGCTTTATTTCATAAAGACAAATTTAATAAATTTTACAGAAAATATCAAAATGGATGAATTCAACAAACACGCCATTTTCTATCAAAAGGTACATTTTAAAAGATTCGAAGTGAAAAATTTAATAAATAATATATTTATATAATATTTAAGATTTCACTCTAACATTATATTAGTTTATTCCCTAATAAAAATCATAATTAAAACGATGCAAACGGATAAACAGACCTTATTTATCTTCCTCTGAAAAAGATCGTGAAAGCATACAGCGACATCTACATAGTTTGGATTATGGAAGCAATATAACAAAAGGAGGGTCATGGATAAATTTTAATAATTATTTGATTAAATTGATTGTAATATTTTAGTTTTTACTTTAATTTTTATGGTTTAAAATTTTATTTGGAATATTTTTAATTTTGTTACAATATGCTAATTTTGTTGTTTCAAAGATTTTGAAAGGTTTTGTAGCGATAGCTTTAGGAATTAATCCATTTTTTGATATCTTAATAATTTTAATTGTAGATCGCGATTGAAATAGAAATCAAATAACAAAAAGAAGGAATTTGTTATAACTTTTTACAAGATATACTTTTAATTAGTAAATTACAAGAATATGCTTCCTAGTATGCTTCAAAGGAAATCAATGACAAATTTCGGTATTTTGGAATAATATTGAAATTGGAGAAAATTTATTGCAAAGTCAATCATTTCAAATTTGAATATAAAATCAATACTATATATTCTTAAAAAAATGAGAATGAAATGAAAAATATATTTTTCTCATCACTTTAAGTTTTTATTTGTATCGGCCACTTATGGATTCAATACTAGGATTACCTAATATAACTAAAATGGTGTTGTTTGGAAGGAACTATACCATTTTAGTTACATGGACAAAACTTTCTTCAAGGGCTTGAGGATCGAAGATATTCTATATTTGAGATGAGATTTCAGAAATATATTACGTACACTGCATTTGGAAATTTGAAAATTCGCTTCTAGCGACATGTAACAAAATGCGCAAATCGATGATTCCGTTACGCCATAAATTCACAAAAAATTTCTTAAATATCATCAAAATAATATATACTGTATTTAATTTTTAAAATGGCATAAGCATTAAGAAGAGTTAATGAATCATTCTCCAAGTGCGAATTGGCGGTTCCATTCAAGAATAAAGTGTCTTTCTATGGCACCAGAATAGTAGAATGAAATTACTTGTTGAATGTTTATATTAGTTTGCAAATTTTATTATTTCTGTTCAATGATTGAAATACAATAATAATTGCAAGCGAAGTATATATTATTATTGAAATAGAAGGATTTGAATTAAATGCTAATACAATGGCTGATACTGATACCATGGTCTATAAATGTATATGGTCGTTCCACTCCTACCGATAACAATAGAAAAACTATTAAGATTAGATTTTAATCACCAGGGCGGCGTTGTCGTCACACATAGCATAATAGCAGACGAATCTGCATAGAGTTACTTATAGAAGCTTATAGCTCAAACATAATATTGTAAAATAGTTTTAACAGGAATTTCGCTATATTTTGATAAATTAGAATGAAAACACCTTAGAGTTATCCTTAACGTTTTATGGACTTAAACTTAAATGGGTAAAAATAATATTTTAAAATTTTTAACGTTAGTTCACAACTATCATTTTTAAGTCAACAATTTTGCAGTTGTGACCTGTTTTTTCTTTGATTCTTCAAATGTATTTGAAATAATGCCAATTAATACAATTTTAAATGCTCCAAAATTACTAATGATAAGATTTTGTTATTATTAATTCTGCAGAAAATGGATTAAAAAAATTTAAATAAAAATTGAAAATGTATTTCAGTACAATAATTCAGTTTGAAAAAATAAATAATAATCAATTATTTGATGGGCTAATTATTGTATCTGAGCACAAAGATCATACAAATGCTGAAAAAACTTTATTTACAATTTCTGGATCAGAACAGACATACTTTGGGCATTTGAAGTAAAACTTTTTACATGATTATTTAAAACACTATTATTTGTTGATATATTGGTAAATAAATTTTCAAGTGTATCAATTTCAATTCCATTCATAAAATAATTTCTAATTTAGTTCAAACTTTTCTATGATACATATCTCCTTTAGTGAAAATAATTTTTTGAAATTTATTTTTGTATCTGATAGAAATGGTATGTATAGTATAATAGTTTTGAGAGGAAAATATCTCATTATTTAAAATAATTTATTTATCATTTCATATCTAGTATTGTATTAGAACTTTTTTGATTGGAATAAAGCTATCTGGAAACTGAAAATTTTTAGTGATTAATTTTGATAGCAATGAGAAATCCTCTTCTTATTTATCTTTCTCCTGTTTTGAACGTTTATATACTGTAATTATATAAATCATCTTACTTTAAAAACTCATTCCCATAGGTATTAGTAGTTTAGCACAAATAAATTTAGAGATGTTTGAATTTTTACAGTTGCATTTAGCATTTTCAATGGAAAATACTGTAATAGACAAATTGGAAGTGGGATTTCTATAATAGATTTATTTTCAATATAGAAAAGTATACACCACAACAACAGAATTATTTTAGATTTCACAGGAATTATTGGCCCTCTTTAGCTGATGTTTTTTTTATCCCTAAATTAAAAAAAAACTGAAATACAGTGTATATAATTGCCAAGAGTTAGAGTATTTCAAATATAAATATTGATACAAATAAAAGAAATAAAAATATGAAACTTGTTCATATATAATAGTGAATAAAGTATTCTTGTTATTTATAAAACAAACATTCCAAATAAAGAACATAAATACTCCAAATGTAAAATTCTATTATGTTTCTGTGGTGAGTTTTATATAATTTTATTTATTAAATCTAAATTAGCTTTATTTATGATCAAAACAGGAGAAAGATAAATAAGAAGAGGATTTCTCATTGCTATCAAAATTAATCACTAAAAATTTTCAGTTTCCAGATAGCTTTATTCCAATCAAAAAAGTTCTAATGCAGTACTAGATATGAAATGATAAATAAATTATTTAAAATAATGAGATATTTTCCTCTTTCAAAACTATTATACTGTACATACCATTTCTAGCAGATGCAAAAATAAATTTCAGAAAATTATTTTCACTA
>AYEL01081306.1:0-33051 GCA_000484575.1 Olivierus martensii | reverse complement strand
CAAATAAAATTTCATTCTTATCCTCGATGGGAATATATAAAAAAAACTCTATATGTAGTTTATATATAATATATAGCGGCAAACAAATATGGTAAATTTATATTAGCATATTAGAATTTTAAAAAATAAATCTGTAAATATCATACTCATAATTACCAATATTCAAAATTTAAAAAATGATATTAGAGCGTGTTATCTATTTACTGAATTCGTAACTAGAAAGTCTGTCTAGCTTGAAATAGTGAGCAGCGATTAGTCTTTTCAGTTCAGAGCGCTGTAATCGACCCATCTCATTCGTATTCTCACCCCTATTCTTAGTCAGAACGGACGCGTCCATTTTTAGCTTCCACTATGCACGTTCGAACTGACAGACTTTATAACCGATCAACTTCCGGTAAGCTCAGCCCCTGCGAAGCAGGTGACAAACTTTTTGGAATGAACTGTACATTACAAGTACCGATGTCCTCAACATAGATGGGAGATGTAGAGTTACGCTGGATATCTGCAACTTTTGAATCGATGTCTGGGCTCTGTCGAAGATGTCACTCATCTTCACAAAAAATTTTCAACAGAGAGCAACCTGGACTTCATAATCACCCTTCTCAGTAGCGAAAACATCGAGAACACAGAGGAGGATGCTCATGCCGATGTGGAGATATCCAGCCTTTTGCAATAGACATACATTTAAGAGATCAGAAACTAGAGCTTTAAAACATGATTCAATTTAAAAATATTTTTAAATAATAATTAATCAAAATATAGTTTATTCAGTGATTGCTCTCTCTCTGTATATTGATTGAGAAATACTGTATTTATTCAAATATTAGCGATTATTTTTTTGCAAATTTATATACAAAAAGATACGGTTTCGCCGCGGCTTTCTCACAGGAGTGTCACAAAATAATATAAAATTTTATTTGCTAAAATTTCTAATACATTTATGATAATTGGCGCTGTATCTCAAATTTTAACAAAAATACTGTATATTTCTTAGAATTTGAGATAGGGCGCCTTGGGAAAACATGGATTCAGCAAGAGCGCCTAGAATCGAAAAAGTTTGGGAGCCACTGGATTATATCACAAACGTGGATATAATATGAACAATGATATAAGAATATACAATACAGTACGGAACACAGAATTTTCGAACATCTGCGAAACATAGTCTTTTTTTTTTTTTTTTCAATAATTCTGCACACTATTAGAAATCAATTTTGAATAAATATACTATTTTGTTAATGATAGAAGTTTATTATTTCTAATTATTTAACTCAATATAGTTTATGAGATTAAGCTATATTAAGTTAAAAATATCTTAAAATAGCATCTGGTATAGCATTGAAATTATTTTGTATTGTGAATTCACTTAAGCCATGTTGCTCTATTTAGCTCAAGATAAAATATATTTCTTTTATTTAAAAAATAGAATGATAAAAATATTTTTATTTTTGAATCAATTTAATTCATATAATATTTTTAATTTCTTCTATTTTTTACATTTCCTCTTACAACTTACAAATTATTCAATTGATCTTTGTATTCAATGAGCAAAAACTATTCCTTGTAAAAATATGTGATACAGATATACTTATTGAATTTAAAGAATAAAATATACAATATAAATAATTTGGAGAATTATTTGCAATTCATATTCCTTTAAGAATTTCTAATGCTTTATCATTTAAAAATAATGAACTAACTATATGTATATATATAGATCGAATTATGAAGGTAATATCAGATTTATTTTTGTGATCACAAAGTTTAATATATAATACATCACGGTGTAAACATATTGCATAAAAAACATGGCTGGTTTGAATAAAAATTTGGCCTTTTACATATAATGTCTATGTAACACAATAAACATCACAATTTAAGGCACTAAATTTGACTACAAATTTTTTAACATGTTCCATACATGGCATGGATACAACAAATCTGTAAACAACAACCTGTTTGTAACAGAAGGATTACAGAATAAATTTGTGCGGAACTGCCCCTTTTAAAAAATGGTGGACGGTTTACTAAAATCTAAAGCTTTTTGAAACAGACTATGTAAAATTACTATACACAAAAATCATCAATTCTGATGATACTTAATATATAAACAGTAAAAAAATGAATAATAAGTTTACTTATTCTAACATGAGCAATAAGTATCGTTCACTAACAAATATAAATTGCTATCCCAGTCTTTCAAACCTTACTTTTCTATGAACGAAATTGCACTTATGTTTTTAAAACCACAGAGAATGCTACATATGAACAAAGCTAATAAAAATACATGTTTATACAAATTATTTACATAAGACAAAGTGCACAAAAACTGTTATTGCATTAGATGCAAGTATCTTGTCTCTTCCATCAGTGAAGTCAGTGAAGTATTCATGTCATTTATTACCATATTTGTGGTAGTTAGAAGAGGAGACACTGCAGTATTTTCAGTAGTCCTGTTTGTGGTTGTGGCATTAGATTGTGCTGTTTTGGATTGTTCAGCTTTGTCTTTTTTATCTGTGCTGCTACTAACTTTATTACAGCCAGGTGACATTTCCATCTGATGATTTGAAATTGGAAATTTTGTCTGATTGGGAAAGCTGTTTCCTTGAGCAGATGGGGTTTTATCTGCTAGTAGCTGTTGGCACTGTTGAACATATTCTAATGTACGCTGATAAGCTTCGGGTGGCATACTTACTAGTGAAGACTGGCTGATATTTTGACATTGTATCTCTGGCTTTTGATTTGAGCAGTTGTGGCAAGGAGAATTTGGTGAAGGATATTGGCGTAACGGAGAAATTTCAGTATTGCAATTTTTACAATTTTGGCACTGAGGATTATTTGTTGGTGTTGGAAATTGTGGCACAACTGGTGGTGGTGGTGGTGGTGGTGGTGGTGGCGGTACTTCTTTTTTATTACAGTTATTGCAGGTTGTATTAGAGATAGAATGAGAGATCTGATGCTTTATGGTTGTTTCATTTCCATGATTATTACAAACATTTCCTTGTGAAAAAGGTTGAGATAATTGTTTAGAAATGGATCTTTGATCAGTACTTGTGTAAGCAAAATGGTTGAAGGATGGGTTTAATTGTGGTCTTGGAAGTTGAGGCACTGGTATAGGAGGAGGATGATGTTGAAAATGTTTAACTGAAGCTGATTCTGAAGCTTGAAAAGGAGTTTCTTGATGTCTGCATTGTGATACAACAGACTGTTTATTAAATTTACCTGTTTCATTTCCTTCTTGTCTTGGTCCTGGTATTATCCATTGTGGTTTATTCTGACCTTGTGTGGAACAATATTGAACATTATGGCCATTAGAATTTGAATAAGGAGAATTCTGCCCTGGAAAAGGTATACTTTGTGCATTACTTGGAAAATAATGTTGGAGTTGAAATCGTCTCTCTGGCTGAGATCCATTTTCATTTGAATCATTATTATATATTTGGTGAGAATTTTCTTCATGCCCATTTTGCATATTCCAAACTTTACCTTGGTTCTGTAATTGAGAGTAATAGGATTCTCTTGGAATAGGTGGCTGCTGACTAGTTTGAGCATAATAATGAGGAGGATGAGAAATGCATTCTGACTGCAGCCTGTAGTTACTCATAGGAGGATGAGATTGAGGATATGGTACATTATTGGAATGATAAGAATTGTCAGTATAATTACCATTCTGTACATTATTATTTGGCTGAGATCTGTTTATATTATTTGAATTCATTGAGTAAGTTTGTTGAGTGTTGCGATTGGGTAAACAATTTGGACTATATGATATATTTTGATTATTACAGTAACTGTGATCATTGTCTGGAAAATAGGATATTCTATTATTTGATTGATGTTGCATTTCTTCATACTGACTAACACTAGATACAGCATGACTGAAATGAGAATGAGGGCGATCAGTATCCTGATGAGTTTTTTCTGCAACCTGATTAAGATAGTGAACCATATCATCTGGAAGCACAAGATCTTTGTTTTCTTCTATTGGTCGATCTTCTAAAACCACATTTTCATTAGGATGATGAATAGTCCTAATATCCTGTCCACTATGTTTGGACATTGAAGATCGAGATATTGGTGGAAGTGGTGAAAGTTTACTAAAACTATTAAATCGCTGAAGTTTATCACTTGCATTCACATCAAGAGGTCTGAGAGGATCACTGGAACGACGTGCATCCTTATAGGGAGCAGAATGAGGTATAGAATTGTGCTCAGATAGGCTTGTTTGGCCTTCTGTCCAATTATTTTCTCCCTGAGTATTATAATTCTGAGTCTGAACAATCAAATTTTGAGTTGAATTTAAATGCTGCGAAGCCAAAGCACGTGAATGGATTCTCTGTAAATGAGCAGCAACTCCTGCAGGAAGTCCTGTGCTACTTCCAACTTCACTAGAACGACGGGAGCTTCCTAATGATATTGGATCATATGGAGAATGAAATCCTCCAACACTTCGGGATATTTCACTTCCACGTCTACTAGATATCTGACTACTAAGAGGTTGAGTACTGACATCAGAATGTAGACTACTGTAAAATGAACTAACTGAACTATTACTGCTGTCATGACGAATATTTTTACGATGTGTTATACATCCAGATAACCTAGTTAAATCTGTATAAAAAATAATTTCAGATTTAAATATGTTATTCCATATTTAAATAATAGAAATTTTATCTTATTGTATGATACCTGAATTTGGAATTATTGTAACACTAGTTTTTGGATTCTTGGTAATAATTTCTGGAAGTTTTGAAGGACAAGTTTGATGATTTGTGGTAGTATGATTATTCCACTGTTTCACTAAATATAAAAAATATAAATAATATATTAAAAAATATTTATCTAAAATTAGTAATAAAAATTCGAAATTTTAGATATTAATCAATATTTATATAAATTGAATAATTTATTTCTCCATGTAAGAATTAACATATATAAAATTTCTAAACTTATTGTTTTTATTTTTTCTCATTAAAATCATTGTATTTACCTTTCCGAGAATTTAGAAGATTTGGTAACCAAGAAGTTGCAGATTTTAATTGTGATTGTAATCGTGTTTTTATTCTGTTGCATGCATTTCTTGCTATTTCACTATTATTACCAGTAGATGAAATTGCTGTTGATACTGTAACAACAGGTTCTTCAATCTAGAAGTATAAGTAAAAATAATCAGAATTAAATATTAACAATTTATTTAAGAAATACATCAATTTTGTATTTTATAGATTATAACAAAGTAGAAATTTATAGAAAAGAACTATATTAACTTTTAAAACTCTTAAATTAATATAAGATATATTAATATATATAATAATATATTATATATTAATATTTACCGAAGGAAATATTAGAAGTTAATGATTTTACGGCGTTGTACCCTTCGATAAAACTGGAACCAGCCTAAAACTAAAACTAAACCATAGTAAGATTCTTATTGCAAAATCTCCCGAAAAAACAATGTGATCCAGAACTAGTTAGAGATATCTGCCACCTAATCATCCATCAGTCATATTTCCAATTTAATAACAAATGCTATAAGCAAACGATTGGCATTCCCATAGGAAGCCCGTTGGCAGGAGTGGTAGGAGAGTTGGATGTTAGACACAGAGAAGAACAAGTTTTACCATATATAAGTAATCGTGTTAAATTATATAATAGGTATGTCGATGACATACTTATTATTAGTGAAAAAGATAAATATTTACCGGACATTACCTGTAGATTATCTGATCCGTCTTTAGGCTTAAAGCTTGTTAAAGAAAGACACAGTCAGACTCATATAAATTATTTTGATTTGAGAATACAAATAATAGATGGTGAATATGATCTGAATGGCTTTAGAAAGGACACATATGTCCCACTTTTTATAAAAGCAAATGCAAAAGAACCATGGTCCTATAAGATGGCAGCATTCAGAGCTCCACGAATAAAAATATAGAAGAATTGGATTGGATAAAAAAGCAGGCTGTAAGAAATGGCTACTCAGAGAGAATCATATCTAATTTATGGCAAAAGTTAAATAAGAGAAGGCTTGTGAAGAACGTAAATTTGCAAACCATGGACGATAGACCAACTTATAGCATAGACATTAGCAATATTACCTTAAAATTTAAGAAGAAATTGGAGAAAGCTACGGGATATAGAATAACTTATATAGAAGAAATACGTTATTTAATTTGTTGAGAAATGACAAGGATAAACTTAATCCTAACCACATCCCGGGAGTATATGAAATACCGTTACTTGATAACAATACTAATCAAAATCTCAAATATATAGGGTATACCTGTACGTCACTTAACAAGAGATTACCTGAACAGATGAGAGATTTACAAAATAAAGCTAATACAACAGCTGTAGCCCAAAAGGCCCTAGCAAACAACTTATAAAAAAAAAAAAAAAAAAATGGATATATATGAGTATATATAATTTAATAATTTTATAGGTATTTAACTATTGGATACTAAACAACTAAATATGACTGAAAATATATTAAATGGTTGCTTTGTTTATTTTTTAGTTGTAGTTGTTGAATTGCAATCCCAATTATTCCAATGCTTCATATCCATTCAGCTGAATTGGTAACTGGATGGATATGAGGCATTGGAATAATTGGGAACAATCACAGGCTAGTTTTGCTCTTAATGAGTCCATGAGATATTTAATCAACTTTTTTTTATGCATACTCCTTAAAGAAACAACCATATAAAATATGAAATCAGAATTTATTAAAGGTTTACCCACAAACAGTAATAAGCAGACCAAAGTTATTTTTCAGTAAAACTTTTAATTTATTGAGGAATGTTCGCATTGTAGTACACATGTTATTCAAGGAAGAAATGAAAACTATTAAGGAAATAGCTGAAAAGCACAGGTTTAGTAGAAGACTGGTTGAAAAGATCTACAAAGAGACTTTAGATAAACAAGAATGTAGAAATAATGACAATCCAGAGCAAGCAAGCCACAGCTGGCAGGACCCCAATAATCTGGTAAACAGAGGTTAATTAAGAGGATATAAGACAGTGGAAAGATTATTAAAGATGAATGAAAAAAAACCTGCTTATAAGAGGCCAAAGACGATCTTCAGTATGCTTAAAAACATGAAAGACGAATACGGGTGGGAGGAGCACACAGGGATTTATGAAATACCTCTAGTAAACTTAGACAAATGACAGAATGAAGTATACATTGGGGCGACGATGAGAAATCTAAGAGAAAGGTTGATTGAGCATGAAAGAGATAAAAAGAAGGGTTTTAACAACAGCATTGGCAAAAAAAGCATATGAGTATAATGTTAAAGTAGAATGGCAATATGCCAAAGTTGTTAAACAGTTTCACGACATGAATGAATTATCTATAGCTGAAGAATTACAGATTTTCGCAGGAAGTGATAAGGGAAAGGTAATAAATGACCTAATGAATATAAACAGTCCGTTAATATTTCAGAAGCCTGGAAATTTGCATTGAACGAAAGAGTGCAGCGGAATGGGAGTAGGTGACACTGACAAAGACGTGACTTATTTTATTTATTAGCACTTATTTAAAAGCTTATTTTATACATGAAAGAAAATAAGTTAATTAAATTAAAAAATTAACAAATAATGTAGTTTATTTTAGTGTGTTTTTAAGAAAAAATTTTGAATTTGTTCTATGTTCTAGAACGCCAACAGTTTTGTAGCAGTAAACAGTTGGTCGTTCTTTAGATTGTATTTAGTTGTAAGAGTTGAAGAGGGCTGTTTTATGCCGAAAACGTTCCTCAATAAATTAAAAGTTTTATTGTAAAATAACTTTGGACTGCTTATTAGTGCTTGTGGTTAAACCTTTAATAAGTTAGATGCTTATAAGAGCAGTTTTTTGTTGAGTTTGTGAAATCAGAATTTTGTCAGATCTTATTTTAAAGTTACAATAAAATTTGAATAATTTTCCATGTCCATAGTCCTATTGATAAAAAATATAGGGAGAAAAAAGTGAAATTATTTGATTTCATTGATAGCATGTTAGAGTAGAATAAAAATAGTATTGTATTAACTATAATCAAAATAAGATACAAAATAATTAAGTATTTCAATGTAAAATTTTGCCGAAGAATAGTTATTTTACTAAAGGATACAGACTGCTTCAGTAATAAAAGTCAAAATAAATTAGTTTGTTTACTGCTGCTTGTTACAGGAAAACTTTGAAATGTTTTCAGTCTAAACAAACATCATAAATATTATTTGACAAAGAAATATAAAACTACAGTAAATATTTACATTTATATGTCATGTAGTTTAGACTGAAAATGTTTCATCCAATAAAGTTTATTTCTCACTACTGTAACAAGTGCTGGTAGTTTTATATTATTTTTACAATACTTCTCAACAAAACTGTTTATCAAAATATCTAATATAAATTATGCAATTATTTGCTTAGTTTTGCAAAATTTAAATTAAAATAGCTATTCTTCATCAAAGTTTTACACTGCAAATTATTTTGTATTCCAGTTTGATTATAATTACCAAGTATTGGTGTGCTGCTATGCAATGGGATTATGATTTGATAATTTCATCCTAAGTTAAAAATGACAGATGATGGTAATAATTTTAGTAGTAAGAGTAGACAATAGAAAACTGGCTCCTCCAAGAAAGAAAAACCATCTTAATTTGATCAGGATTCTCAAATATGATAAAATCTTCTGGAATTCAACTCTCTCTCCAAGGTGTAAAATTTTCAAAATTGAATCCAGATCTTTTCTAGATAGTAAGCAATTGCTTTACTACATAGCCATTAGCTGACTGTAAATTTTTAACAAAACAAAAAAGTATTTCTAACCAATATTCTGTAAAAATAGTCAAACTCAGAATACTGTAAGGGTAATTGTAACACTGGATTACCATAAGCCAAATGATCCTAAGTAGGGGAGTGCCTGTGCCTATACTATATTTATATGATTCTAATATGTCACCAATTTACTTACATATTTTTCTCTATTATTGATTGACAAAACTATGGACACAGAAAATTATTCAAATTTTACCGTAAATTTCAAATAAAAATACTGCCAATGTTAAATTATATGGAAAAATTTATTTAAAATATTAATTACACAAAAAATAAACATTTCACATCTCAGCTTCTAGTCTTTAATTTACAATAGAACATTGTTAATGAAAACAAGAAGCTAGACAAACTTTTTTTAAAAATGCAGTAAAATGTTTAATTATGGCAAACAGCATTTTAACAAATAATGCAATAAGCTTATTTGGATATCTTTTCTGCAGAAATATCCTTTGGTCAAATTAATATTATGTATTATATTTGAAGAAAGGTGACTGCTTCAACAATCAATGCATGTTTATGACTGTTAAGTTGAATAAATGTGAATTATTAATGTTAAAAATTGAATAATAATTAAAATGTGAAATAAAATAGAGATTAAATAATGCAATGCCTCATGAAACAGTTGGAAAATATGTGGGCTTCACAAATTATGTTTAGATGTACATAGTCAGCCTTTCATCTGGAACTATCTCAGCTTTTTATATTATAATTCTTTTGCTTATTTAATATACTTTCAATTAATGTTTTATAGTGCTAATTAGTACGTTATAGTGGGGTGTACTTGTATATTAAAGTATAAATGGAAAATAATCTCTTCAAAACATTTTTTACACAGATAACAAATATTTAAGAATTTTTATTAAAATATTTAAGCAATCCCTAGCTTATACAGATCCTACTTACATAAAAATTTCCTGACTGATAAAAATATATTGATTATAACAGATAAAACTACAATGCAGAGATACAAAGCATTGTTCTCCTATTTTCATAATATATATATGGTGTGTTTGTGTTTGTGTATGTTTGTTTTATGAGTTTATTAGGTTAGTTTTAGTTAATGAGCAGGCTCAGACTTGATTTCCTCACTTCAGTTTTTCAGGAGGACTCTGAATTAAATAGGGATTCTCCAAGATAGTAAGCAATTGCTTTTGCCATATGATTTGTGCTTATTCTTTTAATATAATTATTTTTAATGTTAGATCTTTGTGACACAGTATAGGTGCTATTTTAATACTATATAAGATATGCTCCAACATATAATATGTTTTGATTTATATAAGGTTTTGCAGAATAATTCATTTATGTAAGTTGGGGATTGTCTATAGAATAATTGGAGCACTAAATGAAAGAAAAACCATGGATAATTAATTGTAATATGATGAACCATGGATAATACTGTAATGACAAAACTATTGTAATATTGAGATCTTTGAAGTATATGTTAAAAGTAGGCTTATGATATTAAATCATATTTGATTTAGGAGATACTCCTGTAATAATTTGGCAAACTTAATTTATCAATTAAAATAATTTATTGTTTCTAAAACCCTGGTTCTTTAAATATTTATAAACTGTTATGTTATTGGCTCAATAAAAAATTTTTTATTAAAATTAAAACAAAAACAAGAATGAACTAGGTAATTACTTAGACTTCAAAATTTTATCTAATAATGAAAAGTTCATTCCTAAGAACCTTACAAGCCATATAACTGATTAAATATAACTGTTTTCAGATCTCTGAAAGTTATACAATTTAATATTCACCTTTATTATTTCAAAATAATTCTATAATTATTCTATAATAAAATATTGAGTAATTTCAAATATCAAAAATGCATATTAACTAATTAGAGAAAAAAATTCACCCAATATAAAATGATGCTAAGACATTTTTAATAATGTAAATTGTACAAAAAATAAAAATTTGCTAATATTTTCAGTACTTTATATTAGAATTATCCTCAAGCAATATCAAAGAACACATCAAAATATACATTTTGTCAGGGAAGTAGCTTTAAGACAATTGCTATTATACTGACTTTTGCTATACCTCACAATGGTTCTAATATAAAGAACAAAGTACTTATAAATTTTTTGTACAATTTATATTATTAAAGTGAGTTATCTTGCTATCATTGCATTTTGCATCAATTTTTTCTCCTTATATTCTACAACGAATACCTATAAATGAAAACTTTTAAATAATTTCTAATAATTCAAAAGAAAAGAATATTAATTGAAATTTTTTCTTTGTGAAAAATAATTACATGCATTTGCATTTGTATAAATACTTTATGCAAATATAGATGTAATTATTTTGCACAAAGATATATATTTACATATATATCCTGATATTTATCTAACAATACTACCAATTTAGTTCTTACAATCTTATAAACTTTAAAAAATAATTCTAGATATTTTTTTATTTCAGTTTTTGCCAGATCAGCAGTGTTTGCTTCAGTTATACAATATATTTATACAAATAAACAATTTTAAACTGAAGCCTAAGGAGCAAATGTTAATTTTAATACATAATTAAAAAAGTTGACATTTTTATTATAAAATCTAGAAATAGAATATATAAATACCAAATTAAAATTCATATAACATAAATTTAGATTTAAATAAAACATAAGGAAAAAATTATGAATTTTTATAACTTACAAATTTGAATCCAGAATGTAAACAGTTAGAAAAAAAAGTATAGAAATATATTCTGAAAAACTTATAATAGAATGATTATAAAATTTTAAATTTTATTTGAATTTTGAGTTATATTGTATAGTAAAAGAAGACATTTTCATAAAGAAAATGCACTAACCTTCAAAGACTTCTATTAAAGAAATCCCTTAAAATACACACCTGAGCTATAACTCTTTCCTTGTATTCTTGGACCTATTAAAAATGGAAAAATATTTGAAGTAGTAGTTATTTGAAAACTGAAGTAATACTGCTAATCTGAGCACTGATTTTATTCAGATGCTTGCAATTTTATCCTTATCATAAAAAATATATATATCTTTTGATATGAGCATTTTCTTCCATTTACTAAATTGGCAGCAAATTTGTTTCTGAAATTTTGAAACTTGATTAAAATTATTTTAATATATTTTTATTAATTTAAAAGATTAATAATATAAATGCGATTTGCCAATCTTCAATAAAAGAAATAAACTAATAAAATTGATTTTATAATGTATTAATATAGATTCAAATCTTTTGATTTGTTGCTATCTTCATGAACATAATCAGAAATATTATCACAGATTTAAATATAAAATTAGAAATTTAAAAGTGCATAAAAATCATTGCTTTTTATTATAAAAAATAATGCAATTTTAACTTAATAAACAAATTTAGAACTTGAAATACTTTTTAAAAATTTTCATTTTATGATCATTAGATACTTTGGCATAGTTCTAATTGTGATTTACCTCTCTTCATAGACTTCCATTTTGTCTATGAAAATTAGATTCATGTATCAACTGCCAAAATATTTTCTATTTCTTGATGACTTGAGACTTAATCCATAAATTCCAACTACTTTTAACTGAAGCAAAATATTCTTTCCATATATTAAGGGAAATGCAAATGAATGATAACAGATTAAACAATGTTGGAATAAAGATGAATAAAGAAAATCATCAGCTATGTTATATGTAGCCTGTCATATTGGTTCTGTTGTGACACTCCTTGGAGGTTTCTTTTTGTTTTTTAATCTTTTGCTATAAAATAATTTGTTTATATTAATAATAACTATTTCATCATCATACCAAATTAAAATTTAGAAACATAATAATTCATCTAAGTGACAAATTTGTAGTGATTATGTACATAATTAGGCATATAAAAATAGATTTTATGCCATTTTATAAATGAAAGAAAATTACAATATGCTCTAATTTGAACAAATGATGATAAAAAAGTGTGTTAACAATTTTCTCAGCTACTTTTGTTATTTTAAATAGTATCAACTTTACACACACACAAATGTGTGTGCATGCACAAGATATCTTTCAAATGAGTATTATTATTATAATTATTATAATTGTAATTATTATTATTATTATTATTATTATTATTATTATTTTTGGTAATTTATTTTAATTATTATTAATTTTATATATATTGGTTATCACATAATTCGTATGCATTAATATATTTATTTACAAAACAAAATACTCTATTACGTTTTATATGTTATTTGATCAAATGTAAGTCAAAAAGTAACACTCAATTGACAACATAAAGTTGTTATTATGTCAAACACTTGCTAATGAAAGGCTGTTCCAATTCAAAGGGGTAAAGGAAATTAGAAGAGGAGATTTTATTTTAATAGAAATATATCCAGGCACTTCCATTTTTGTTTTCAGGCAGAATAGAAGTGGCTATCGACTGTTATAATATGAGAAAGTTGTTTTCTGAATTGTGAATCTTCAAAAAAGGGAAGCATCAGGTACAGAGTCACGTCAGACTTATGACAATGAAATATATATATTAATGCATACAAATTATATGATAACCAATATATATAAAATTAATTAAAATATACAGTACATAAAAAATAATAAAATAAAAAATTTTTCAATGCATAAAAAAAAAAAAAAATGCACAACAACCCAGATTCAAACCCACTACCTTCAGCTTACGAGCCACGTATTTATTGAGTCCGCTTTTCGTTTTTTTAAGCTGAATAATCAAAAGTTCAATTTTTCAAGTGTTCAAAAATACTATTAGATGGACATATTCAACAAAAAGCTCAGACACGTATTCACTCATTTTTGATGTATATTCACCATACACAAGCAGATCAAAATCGGTGAGGGGTCAGCTGTGTCCTCCCCTTGTAAGTAGAAATTACAAAATAGCAGGAATATAGCTTGGGAATAAAAAATTCTCTAAAATTTGAATGTTCTGCAACATTTAATTCCTGATATACAAAGAGAATGGAGACAAAAGCATAAAATACCTTTCTTTCTGTGAAAAACTGCTAAAAATAATATATCCAGAATACTAAATGGACAGATTAAAAACAGAAAAAATATCAAATTTTCTAAAAAACAAAATAAACATCTTATCCTAATATGTATTATTAATTTCATATTAGGATATTCAAATTCAAGTCTTGGAATTTCAAATGTAGATATTAAATATATTAGCACAATACAATTTTATTTTCATATGTCAGTACATTATAATATCAAATTTTAGTAATAAGAAATATCTAGACACAATGATAAACCTCAGCAGAATTTATGAAAAAAATATTACAAAACATCATTGCAGATGAAAGCTATCTTCAGAAAACTCTTTATTTGCAAAGTCATATTCCACAAAACTGGGAATTAATAACAATTTTTTAATATCTGGGGAAGCAAAAATTCACATATGATTATTAAACATATTAGCACAGTCCAAGTAAAGCCTATGAGGATTCATGTCAATCACAAAGAATTAAGTCAACATAAAAATATTACCTTATATGCTTGTGTATATAAGCCGACCTCCTATTTCAGAGTTTGAAAATTAGTGAAAATGTGAAACCTATGTATAAGACGAACTTCAACTTTCAATTGTTAGATAATACAGAAATAAAAACTTCAGATTTTTCTTTTAAACTTTAAATAATTTTATTAATTATAAACATTAGAATATTCTAATGTTTATATTGGTTTGTAATGATTGCTGAAGAGTTCCCAGAGGGACAAAAGCACCAATAAAATTATTTTACGTTGGAAAGAAAAATCTGAAGTTTTTATTTCTGTATTATCCTACACTTTGCACTGATTTTCAATGATTAGCATTTTTATGCATATACAATGGATTCCGCTTAATTGGGACACATTGGGCCAAGCCATTTTATCCCAATTAAGCGGCTGTCCCAATTAAACGAAGTAATAATAAATTCTAAAATAAAATATGTAATTCGTAGGTAAATAAATAATAGGTAAAAAAATAATAATTAGGTACCTATTTTAATGATTTATTAAAATAGGTACCTAATTATTAGTTTTTTACCGATCTCCATCTTCAATATTGGGCAGCTGATAGTCACACCTCGCCCGCTAACTATAGAAATCCATTGATCAAATACTTCAACTTCTGAATCCTTTCCATCGCGCTTTCTTTTCGATGTTCCTGGAATTTCTTTCTGTAATGCCTATTCCTTACGCAGTTGATTTTCTTTTTGTAGGAGACGCGTCTATGGTAGATTTTGGTTTATTTCAGCGAGTCTACGATGGCTTGTATTAAATGGCTGGCTTTTAATTTTATTCAGCCAAGCAGTTTTACTTGAGTATAAAATCCTTTCTTGACATCTTGGCAAAGATTAGTGTATGTATGTGTAGCCATACTTTCAAAAAATCCCTAAAATATATCAAAAATTGAAAATTCCTTTTCTGCTACTGTCCCAATTAAGCATTTAAATTTTGTATTAGTTTATTAGTTTTGTTTTTGTTCTTTGAGATTTGACCCAATTACGCTGCTGTCCCAATTAAGCGGAATCTACTGTAATTGTTAATTATTTCTAAAATTATATTTAACTATATTTTTATTTATATAATTATATTTCTTTATTTCATAACATTTTTGCTATAATTGTATTTGATTAATAATAATAATAAGCATATCTTTCTTTTTATTTCAAATACATGTGCTCCTCAAGTTATGGACTTAATATATATAAAATTTTTGTTTGTAACTTAAGTTATTCATAACTCAGCTACTGCTGTTATTTTGTCTCCAAAAGTATGGATTCTTCATATACTGTATTTTGTAATATACAGGTAGTCTTCAACTTATAATATTCTGATCTTATGATAGGCCTTATAATATTCTGAACTTGGCTACTTTCATAGCATTTTGGTTAGAAATACTTTTTATTAAAAATATAGTAAACCGTTCACTTACCATCATGGAGATCCAGGTTCAATTTCAGATTATTAACCTTGGGAACTCAAGATCAAATCCTGATGATTACACAATCTTAAAAATTCAGTGTGTGAATTTTTAAGATGGTGTAATCATCTTAAAAACATACACTACATAAAATACATACACTAAATCCCTTAAGATAATAAATATACTAAAATCAATCTATCATCATTATGAATCATTTTTGATTTACAATGGATTATCAAAAACATAATCCCATTATAAGTTGAAGACAATCTGTATTTCAAATTTGAACCAATTAGAAGTTTATTATTTCACAGATTTAAATAAAAAGTTCTGAATGTAATGTGAAGATCATGGGGACATCAACAGTCAGAATATCAGGATTTTCGCGTTCAGCATGTGGGTAAGGACGCAAAAGGTCCAGGACTGGATATTGATTCAAAATAAACTTATTTATAACAATAACAAGTATTTATTTAAACAAGAATATAATATAGAATAAAATGATAATTTATCATGTGAAGTGATTATATATTCTTAAACCTAACTTTACAATTCATATATTTTCTGAAAGAGAAAGTGAGTTCTGCTTTAACCTTCCACACACACCTGACTTTTACAGATGTACACTATTTAATCTTGGAGTAATACATGTATTAGCACTTAATATTTAAATGTTCACATGTTCCTTTGATAGTTCACAACTGTCACAAATCTTTATATTTTACATTCACCGTCGTCATATCTGCCACTGCCATCCATCATCGTCATCATCCATCATCATACTTCATCTCCATTGGTTGTTCTGATGGGACAAGTTGCATTTTCATCATTAAACTTACATTTTTAGTATTTGCTTATTTCTCTTGAAAAAATTATGATTCTTCTTCTCTCTCTACTAATTCTGCTACTGTTCTCCTTCCAATACAGAACTCGCTGCATTTATTCCATTTCCTCAACAAGAAAGTTAACATTCCCTGTTCGAAGTTTCTTTTTCATTATGATTAATTTGTAAAATTAGTTACTTTCTTAATTAACATTTTAAATTATTACAAATATAATTAATACAATATAAATTATAACTGCTCCACAAAACATTGGGGATCTTCAAACCTCACAATAAAGTTTTTTTTTTTTTTTTTTTTTGGTGTAATTGTCATCATCTTGAAATACTGCTATAATATGCTAATTGTGTAATTTTTCATGATACTGGTTACTAAAGAATTCTGCTATCATAATGTTTAAAATTTTTGGAGATTTGAAATTTCCTGAAATTTGAAAATGAAATTTTCTATTCATAACTAGAGGAGTACATGTATATATTTTATTTTATAATGACTATTTTCACTTCATATGTGAAAATATAAAATTTTTAAAATATATGAATGACTTTTGTAAAATATTTGAACTTTTACTGTTATTAACAACAATGTAACCATACTTTGTTTGTCCTTAAATCCTGTTACTTCAAAATCAAACTTTCAAATGTTTATATATATAGATAGATAGTTGGCAATAAATAGTTTATAAGTATAGTCTATAAGCTAATAAATAGTCTATAAGTATAAATTAATAATATAAGAAGATACAATTGACTCTAAAAAGGAAAAAAAAATACAATTTTCTAAAGAAATGCTTTTGACAACAAAATTAATCATCCTCAATTCAAAACTTACTTAAAGAACATAAATTTTAATATTAAAATTCATCATTTCTATCTTACTCTGCTAATCCAATAAGAGTTCAAAAATGAAATCATTCAGCATATATAGCAGGACAAATACACTAATTATAAAAAAAAATAAAACTTTTAACAATTTAGCATAAGTTTTCACCTTAAATTGAGTCCACTTCAGTTCATATTACACAAAAAACAGAACAGCAGCATATGTGATATTCTGTTGTTCCAATTTTGTATAATAAGCATTGCTGTTAAAATTTTATTTTTCATAAATAAAAATATTATTTATAAATTTGTTTTTTGTATAATATGTACTGAAGAGAGAGCTCAACTTAAACTGAAAATTTTATGCTAAATTGTTAAAAGTTTTATTTTTTGTAATTAAAAAATGTACTTGGCCTTCTATATGTGCTGAATGATTTGGTTTTTGACTTATTGAATTTTGGAAATTCTAATATGTTATATATTTTAAAATTATCAAATACAATATGCTACAATTCATAATTTTGAATTTCAAACTTAATTACATAATATATTGTATTTATAAATTTATTACTATATACAAGTAGACTCCTGATTAACTAGCAGGACCATAACTAGGGCGTGGCAAAAGCGGCATTTGCCACGGGCACAGCTTGATTAGGGGCGCAAATTTTTTAATTGATTTCCGTTATTTGAGGGCAAATGACTTTTTTCGATAAACGTTCGCAGACATAGTGTTATCTTATAAATGATTGATTCACAACACAATTTAAAGTGAAAAACTTGATTTATTAAATAATTAAAGTACTTTCAACTTTAAAAAGTCAATTCTGTAGCAGTTGATAACCATGGCCTCTGTTATTCTGATTTCTGCTATGTTATTAACTGAAAAAAACTCGTGCATTCTAATAATTTAAACAGATGTTCTATATGTAACAACTTTCTTAAAATTACTGAAGATGACTTATTAAAGTTGAAACTACTTTAATTATTTAATAAATCAAGTTTTTCACTTTAAACTGTGCTGTGAATCAATCATTTATAAGATAAACTACAAGTGAAATGGCAATAAATAGTAATTATGACATAGTGTTATGTTTTACACCCAAATCTCCATTGTCTTCAAACTTTATAATTATATTCTTTTACTTATGTTTAGACATGGGCTCTTTTCATATTCTTTTCAAATGACAAATATTCTCTCAATGAAAATATGTCAGTTATTTTACCAGAATATTGCTGCTATTCTGGTAAAATAACTAATGCACGGTCTATCTTTTCCAAAAGTATAAAAATTATTCAAAAAAGTTGGAATTATTGACAAATAACCATTTAATAATAAACTGCATATATGCATTACAGCAGATTCAAAATCAATTCATTTTGATGGAGATAATTCAGTTTTAGCATTGTTATCTTTAAAAGAAAAAAAATGGGGAGGCACAAGTTTGACCCTTGCCACAGGCACTATATATCCTACTTACTGCTCTGTTAACCACGGCAGTCATGAAATTAATTTCTTTGGATAACTGATTTCCTGGATAAACAAAAATTATTCAAAAAAGTTGGAATTATTGACAAATAACCATTTAATAATAAACTGCATGCACTACACTGCATGTACTACATACATACATATGCATGCACTTTATTATTAAATTATTACTATATATATTTATAAATTATTCATTACTAATATTTACTAGGACATTATATATTATCTTAATAAACATAAAGAACAAAACTACAAGAATCAGACACACAAAAAGATGCTTTTCATATCAGATCATTGAGTTTGGAAATCGAACCCAGGTCAATTGCATTGACATAGCAAATAGCAAATTTATTAATGACATTGCTGCTGTAAGTATAAACTATCTGTGCATGTTCTATTATCTATTGAAAAAAAGAAAAAGAAATTTGTTAATTTGCTGTAAGAAATTATTGCAGTATCTGTAATTTTGATCCTCAATTATTGATGATATAACAAAAATAAATCTGAGGCATTTAAAAATATTTCAAATAGCATATCTAAAATAAAACAATGATAATTAAATATCATTTCTGGGATGTAAATTAACCTTGATTAATTCACAATTAACCTTGGATAATCAGAAGCCTATTGTAATTTTATTTATTAAAACAATATTTTTCAATTATATTATTTTGTAAAACACACAGATGCTTTTCTTCACAAAAATAAGCATGTCTTTATGCAACATTCCGATGACTTTAAAATAATTTTAAAAGTTAAAAAAAAAACATTCAAAAATATAATTATTATTTGCATATTATATGTTATTGCATTTTTATTTTATGAATATTTAATTTGAAAGTAGAGCAAAAGTGTTTAGAATGAATGGAAATGAGCATGGTACCCATTCTCAATGGATTGAGTATAGCTTAGAGTTGTTTGTTTATATTTTTTCTGAAATTGCACTATTAAATTATTAAAATAATATTTCATTTTAAATTGTAAAATAACATATTTGCATCATTTAGAGAATCATTTTTCCTTTAGTAACATAAGAGTTTGCATTATATGGTTTAGTTATCATTCCTTACATGTTGGTATATATATATATATATATATTTTTGATGCCACAATTACCAAACATACAAATAAAAATTATTGTGATAGTTATTATCTTTAAAAAAAAGGGATATAATTGTATTCTTGACATTTTCTTATTACTATTAATGTAACTAAATACAACACAATAGGAAATAAAATTTTATAAATAAACATTAAATTAAAATTAAGTTTACATCCAATTCTCTCTTAAGTAGAACTACTGCTTTGGACTTATCGTCTCTAGCACATGTAATATCATTGGCCATAAACCAACTTGCCGCCTCCTTTACTGTCTTATAAAAGTAGCTTTTCTCTTTCAATCTCCCTTTTTGTCTTTCTATATCCTTCACCAACAACCATCTAATTTGTTCTGCCTCAACATTACTACATGTATTGAATAAACACTCAACTTCTATTGCAACCTTCTTCCAATCCCATGGTTTCATTACTAGCTTATTAGGGATATATGAGAATGCCTCTTTAATAAATTGTGGGAGCTGTAAATCACCAATGATTTAAAGATAGCTGTAACTATAAATATTTTTAGAAAAATGGAACATTTTTAAATCATGTTTAATGCAATGTCTAAGCTAATTGTCTTTTGTAGATTTGAGCAATGTCAAGTCTAATATGTAATAAACCTGTCCTTATTTCTTCATCAATATTCCTAAGACTATTAATGTTCAAAAATTACTTTACCTTTAAATGATGAATTCTTTTACTTTATTCTAGCACTTAGGTAGCATATAAATATCTTTATTACAGTTATTGCGTAATTACAGAAACGTTTTTGGTGTATCCGACCCTCTTCAGCTGTATCTACACAAAACACATATATTATGTAGATACAGATGAAGAGGGTCAGATAGACCAAAAACGTTTCTATAATTATGCAATAACTGTAATAAAGATATTTATATCCTACCTAAATGCTAGAATGAAGTAAAAGAATTCCTTAGACTTTTGCATTTTTTAGTTTCTATGTTCATTAATGTTGAAAAGCCTAGCTCACACAAATATGATGTCGAAAACTGCAACAAAATCTTAAGTGCTTTTGTGGTTAAGCTTGCTTAATAGTTTATTCAAAAATGCAAGTTGAATCTTGTTTACATTATAAAATGTGTACCGTGCAGTACACTAAGGACATTCCAGTAGGCCTCACTTTCATAATTTTGCAGAACATCATTGTTCCAGGGAACACTGGTCTAATCTATCAAAGTTATTCTGATTATCCAATTTGATAAATATTTTGAAATTTTTAGAAAAAAATTGAATTCTTCATAAAATGAGCTATAAAATGCTGAAAATAATAAAATATTGTAGATAATGAGAAAATATTAATTAATTCTGTTAAAATAAACTAAAATACATCTTAATCATTCATTTTTGTTTCATTTCACTAAAATATAGGAGAAAATTGTGAAAAATGAAATGCAAACACCAACTGATGCCATTTAAATGAACATAGCAGTTTTATTGCTTTACAGGAGCCAAGCCTACTTTATCCCATGGCATGTGGTATTGGATTTGTTACTACACTATATCATGCAGCTAAGACATATTTCAAAACATTTGATGAAGTGAGATTTTGAGATATATATATATATATAACTAGTTATAATAAATTTTACATATCTCTAATTGGCTGCAGATCTGCAGTCCAATTAGAGGAATGTAAAATATATCATAGCTATATGTGCTAGATAACATCATTTTCTTACATATTAAGATTTTTTGATATAAATAAAAAAATTTAAAAAAATATTGCTAAAAATTGTGTAAATGAAGTAAGAACAAATTAATAAAAATGAAATATTACTGTATATACTCGTGTATAAACCAAGGTTTTTTTACTCAAAAAAATTTCTGAAGTGGGGAAGTCGGAATACACGAGTCAAAAATAATTAACTTTTTTTGGCTGGAGAAATTGAAGTAATAAGCAAAACCATAACTTATTGAGCGTTTTGGCTGGAGAAATTGAAGTAATAAGCAAACCATAACTTACTGAACGTCTCCTGAAGACCAGGAAGGAAATTTTGGAATAATTCTTTTAATATAATACCAGATAAAATGTTATCTTACCCAAAGCAATTGATCACATCGTGCTGCTGATTCCAACCTGCATCTATATACCATAATCAGGTAGGCAATACCGCACTGCACGATACAACGTGACATGAAAACTCTCGACAATCCATCAAGAATCTTACTTAGGATTCATATTTGGGTGAAAAATATATTTATTTTTCATTATTATTCATTAATTAAGAATGTTTTAATCCATTTGCGAGTAATCGATAAATGCCTATTATATTTAACTAAAGTAGATTACAAATTAACTAAAATAATGCTTAAAATAACAAAAATATAATAATTTAAAATCTGTACTGAAAAATAACTGTAGTCTATCAAAAAAAGTTCATCGTAAGCAAAATCAAAATTTCAGAATTGCACACTTAACATCTAGAAATCATGTTGTACACATTATCCTAATGGTGTATGATATCATTGTTAGGATGATCTACTCATTTTAAAATACGATCAAAGATTTGAATACAATAACATAACTATAGGGAAAACGAAACTTTGACTGCTGTCTTGGGAATGGTATGATGTAGACGTAGTATTCTAATGGAATTTTTACTATGATAATTTAATATGAAATTCTTACAGGAAAGAAAACAATTATTCAATAACAACAAATAATAAGAAAATATTTTTATGTAAATTATCAAAATTTATTACTACTCATTAATTTGGTATTTTCTGAAGCTACATCATCCTAACAATAATGTCTTACACCAACATCAATCTCACTTCAGAGTAAAGTAAAATTTTATTTTACTTGAAGCAATCGAGCGCATCGTGCAGCAGACTAACTGCATTTATATAAGTGCATCAGATAAGTAATTGCCCCACTGTCTGATGCACCACAACACAGAAATTCTCAAATCTAAGAATCTTATATAGGCACACTGCACTGGATCATTTCAAGTTAAAGTAAAATTTTACCTTTTAAATTTCAATAATACTGGTGCTTGTATTATAATAATTTATTTTATATGTATATATTTAAAATTTCAATAAAATATTTATTTTGGCAAATAGCTTTAATATATTGGTAACTAAAAATCAAAGATCACATAATTTATCAGTTTCAAATTTTTATCAAATAAGTGCTAAAGTTGGGAAGTAGACTTATAGACAGGTTTCACATTTTTACAGATTTTCAAACTGAAAATGGGGGAGTTGGCTTATTCATGGATCGGCTTATATTCAAGTATATATGGTAATTAAAAAAACAATATAGCAATGATTTTGAATTCATATAATTTTTTAAATAATTATATGACAAATTCATTCAACAAAAGTTATGTAATATGTGATTTTTACAATTTCTGAAAATTTTGACCAAATCTCTTCATTCATGACTTGTTTTGTTCAGAGATCTTGGTATCTAAATATATCAACTGTTTCATTGGATGGCAAAGATTTCACATTAAAAAAATTGTTTTCTCTGTTCTCATATATGGAATGAAAGGTTGTGAAAAAATAAACTACAAAAAAGAATGCTTATATTGTAATAAAATGAGCAAAATAATCTATACAATTTCAAAAGATTTCATTGAAAATTTAGCAAGATATCATAATTTTTATTTTTTATACATTAATTAAGCTTATTTTAAAATTATCTGTTTATATTTGTAAAATATTTAAAAAATTTAAATATTTATCTTAAATCAAATCACAAATCAGCAGTAGATTAAAAACAAACTTTAATAGGTAAAGTACTTTTGGTAAAGCCCAACTTCAGCATCTTATTAACCTATAAAATACTATATATTTCTGCCTGAAAACAGTGGCAAAGTTTCCAAGGGAATAAGAATATAACATCCTCATTCCCTTGCAATAAATGCCTGCCACTACACCAGTAGTGGTTTTGGAATCAACTATATACTAGACCAGTCCATCCTAGATACTGCACCTCCCCACTCTTCCAAGCTGGAAAATACAACAGTAAAGGGTTTGAAGAAGACACTAATGTAATCTTTAATCATCTCAATAATTTGACTGTATCCCATTCAAAAGATGAGTGCTCCACTTTGTGGGTCCAAGAAATCTTTTTCCCACAACAATGGAGCCTATAATAACCCTCCTGGATACTAGCCTCAACACAAATGCAATGGGGAAATGACCAAGATTCTTCAAGAGCAGCAGTAGGAACAGTCTTCATAGTTCCTGTGATGCACAGACAGGCCAATCTTTCAATATTTTCAAGTTCAGATCTGCAAATCTAACACAACTTTTCACCATCAAATAACAGCAGCATAGGCAATAATCTGTCTCATAACCATAGTTATATCCAGTACAACATCCTGGTTTAAGTAAGTTCCCATGTCTTATCTGAAATGCCTCTATAAGTCTAAAAGAGCTTTACAGACCTTCATAACAATAAAGTCTATATGTGGTTTCCAAGTCAATTCCTTGTCTAGCATAACACCAATGTACTTGACTTCAGTAAAGAACTAACTTTTTGCTGAAGAATGATGTTCAGAAAACCCTCATTAACTGCCTTCTTCATGTAAAAAGTACAATTACTGTATTTGCTGGATTAACAGTTAATTCAACTTTATCACACCATTTGGAGACTATTAAGAACAGTCAGAAGCATTTCAGCTCAGAAATTTTCCTATAACAATGATGGCTGTCATCAACATATCCAAAAATAAAACCTTTTCCATTAAAAATTTAAAAGATCATTCATCATAAGGCACAATAGGGGAAAGTACTCCCCCTCTGCACACAATCCCTGCCTGTGAATATCTTAAATTTCTTCTCATAGTGTGTACTGTAACAAGGTAAGGTGCGGTTGACTTGTTCTGTTAGGTTTGATTGGGGATGATAGGGAGTGGTGAACACATGCTTTATTCCCAACTGGGTGCAGACTTCGGCCATCAATGGCCTTATGCTTCAGTAGGCAATCAATCCAATGAATAATAGTTGAAGAGATTTCATGTCTGTTTGCTGCAAACAGGATTGCAGAGTCAGAGTTGGAGTTGGAGGTTTTTGGATAGAGTCGGAGTCGCTTTTTTAAACTGCCTGGAGTCGGGAGTCAGAAAAAAAAAACCAACTCCCAACTCCTTAAGTCTCTACTTACCTAGGACTAGAGCTATATATATCATTTCTAACTATTTAAGGCTAATGATAGTAAGTTATGAATAATATCAATTATCTAAATTTATGAAAAGGCCCCTATAGTGTTATTAATGTTAGTTAATTTATGAGTCTCAACTGCTCTCTGAAGAGCAAAAAGACATTGGTAAAGAGACTATGTTCTATTGCTCTTAAAATAAAATGTTTTTCGATTAATAGTCATGATGAGGCTAGGGATTCAGATGTCTCATCAATGTCCAATTCAAATACTGATGATGAAATTGATTTTGAAAAATTATTGGATCAAGCAGATCAATAAAGCCACAAAATTTTTTTCTTAGATGGAAGCATTCAGTAGTGTTATTCAGCCAGTTCACACTGGTTCGGCCAAACCAGTTGTTAATTTTTTAATTTTAATTTATATAATTCTGTTAATATTGTTCTATCTTTTACAATTCTTAATTAAATATAAATAAATTATTTTCTGTAAATTTCTTCAAGATCCTCCAACATCAAATTTAAGCAAATCAGTTGTTAAATAATTTGAACACCACTGCTTGTATTGAGTGTATAAGCAGCATTGCTAGGCTATATACAAAAGAACTGAGCACAGTTTAGATACAGGAATAACTTTATATTGATTTGAATTTAGTTTCACATGTTTAAAACACACATGGTCCATTTATGCAAAATGCTCACCTGTTTTTAAAATGGGCTTGGTCATGAGTAGGTTAAAATGTTATTTAAAAATAAATTTCAGCAATCAAAAAAATTTAGAACCCATTATTGGAGGCACACATTTTCATCCAATAAATACAAAAAAAAAATAAATAAAATAAATCGGCAATAGCTCCACTGACAAGCAGCTAAATTTATTGAGGTAAATCAGGATTGAATTTTTTAATTGTTTTTTTTTTAATCATTTTTTATTCCACTTCCATGGTATGTATATCAATGAATCTTAATAGGTTAATGAGTCTTTGCAAATATCAGTTCATCCTGCCATTTGGCAGCCTGAGAGTACTAACCTTACGACCACTTGTACCTACAACGATGATATAAATTAGGAAATTTTATGATTGGTCCATTGACCAATCATAAAATTCTTTGATTACATCATCAATTTCATAGATTCAAGTCTATAATATGGAAAGTGGGTCAGAGACTTGAATCTATAATATATAGAAAGTGTTCTTTTCTGTGTCTGGTTCTTATAATTTTGTATTCTTTATATTTATTATTAGAATGCATAGTCTCCTAATAACTTACTACTAATATTTACTTTTTTGTAAATATTTTAATAAGAATTTCATATATTTTAAGCATTTACAAATTACAACTGTACTGACTTACAACAGCAGGGTTCAGTTTCAAATCCCACTGTCAATGACTATCTGTATATCAAGTAAACAAACTTACTAAGGATTAATAATCAAATGATAATCAATCAGCCAAATAACCCACATTTCAAATTAATTTATAAATAATTAAAATTAATGATTAAATTTAGCCAATGTGACTTCATTTATAAATTAATAACTAAATTAATAATTTTAATATTTATCTGAAAATAAAATTTGTCCCAACCCAGAATTAAACTAGTAAGTTTGTTTTGCTTTTTCTTGATATAATCTCTCTTATTAACATAAGATAATATATAGTTTAGAATAGGGATCTTTTGCTATTAGGATAGATAATCATGATTAAGTTAATATTAAAAGACAAGATTACTTAACCAAATCTACTGGGCTTCAGCTGTACTCTGCCTAGTAGTGGTTTTTTATTTAATTTTTTATTTATTAAAGCACAATTTTTGTAGTGAGTGCCACTGGTAGCCAATTTAACCTGATTAAACATTGAATTAGGATAGCAAAAGCAGATAATGTTTTATACAGAAATAGTAATATTTTAAAGGAGGCCAACTGGCCAAGAAAGCAGCTTTGAAAAATAAATTAGATTAAGTACCCTTTATAAGTTTGTTCATTTCATTCTTTTATCTCCCTCAATCAACTCTTCCATTCTATTTCCTCCCTTCTATCCCTCAATCCTTTTTCTATTACTAAATCTCTGATTAAGGCTTTTCTTTCATCCACAAGTTGTATTGACATTTTCAAATTTTATAACTATCTGGTGATTATAGCATTGACTTTAACATCTGCGAAGCAAAGGAGAATTTTTGCTTTTTTCCTAATTGTAACGGAGTACTTATTTAATTTTTTACTTAGTGATATAAGTATCCCTGCTTTATGAAAGTTCACTTAGTGCCATTTCATTTTTATAAAAAGCCTACATTAGTCTAATAAAATTACTGCCTGTTTTCATTAACTAAAAAAAATCCAAAAAGGATTTTCACTTTTACAAAGAAAAAGTCAACCAGGTTTACTATCCTGGAAGATCCAAGTTTAATTCCAGATCAAACACCTCAAGATTTTAAAAGTGGTGTAGATTCTAAGTCCATTGAACTCCATCCTTCAACCTTCCAGTTGATTCCCTCATTAATTTATAAAAGTCACTGTTATAAGATACTGTATACCCCAAGCATGATATGACAGCTTAACTGAAAACATAAGTTGTGCAGTAAGTGAAGCTATAGTGTACATATATTTTTACTTTACATAGTGTGTGAATCATATAATATTCTTGCTTTTACTATAGTTACTGTTATTTTAGGTTTTGTGTGTTATTTGGTACAATTTGGTTGGTTATTTTTGTGGGTCTGGGAACATTCAAAAATTTTTGACATATAAATTAATAGTAATTGCTTCTTTGTTTAATGTCATTTCTGCTTACAAAAGATTTTGAAGAAAAGCTTAATCAACATAAAGCAGGGGATACCTACTCAAGGCGCTGGTGCAATTTATGTTTTATTATTATTGTAGTAAGATAGTTATTTTTTTACACAATTTAAAATATGTAAAATACAAAATTTATGTTTTATTATTATTGTAGTAAGATAGTTATTTTTTTACACAATTTAAAATATGAATAGACTGGGAGGTCTCCCAGTCTATTCACATTTTAAATTCACATTTATAAATGTTTTTGACATATTATTCACACACATGTTTTAAATTATGTATAACTATCTAAACAAAAACTGACAACTGGAGGGGACACAACAAAAATTTTCACTCGGGGAGCTAAAAGCTCTAGAGATAGTATTGGATACCCGTAACAAATATATTGATAATTAGACTAATATGATAATTCTAAATCCTCTTACTATAAATTTAGTAAGAGATCAGCAATTCAAAAACACTAAAGGTTATTCATTTTATTCTCAAAAAATGGTTTTGTCTATCTATTTAGTTTACTTCGGCTAACACTGAGGTTCCCAAACTTTTTACCTCAAAGACTCCTTTGTTGATGCTATAAAAATCCAGAGACCCCCAGTGAAAGTTTTAATATTAAATACTTTTTAAATCTATTTTATGAAAGGTTTTTGAATAGTAATAATTACAGTAGTGTATAATAAACTGTATTTTAAAAACATTTACAATTAATCAAGCAACAGGGCATTTTAATACTGAACTAAAATTTATTTTTAATGTGAAGGGTGGGTTTGATGTTTTTTACTAGACCATTTACATTAGGCTCATGATTTGTAAGTTTTAATCTTAAGTCTTTCATTGATAAGGACAATTTAAATAGCACAAGTTTCTTTTGAAAATCAAGCAAGACTGTTCGAGCTTGAATGAGACTGGCATCTTTACCTTGCAAACGATTTTGGGACTCATTAAATTTTGAATGTAAGTCAGCCAAATAAATCAAATAAACTTTACATTTTATTTCTCAACTCCTAATGACCCTTTAACTCTCATCGACCCCTTGAGAGTTGGAACCGATCACTTTGGCAAGGATTGAGCTAAAGTAAGTTTAATGTTTTAGTCTATATACTCGCTCCTTAGTAAATCATCCTGATTGGAAAGAGGCATAAAATAAGATAAAAAAAAAAAGAAAAAAAATGAAAGTCTACCTACTTATATTGAAACAAACTACAAGGTACAATCAAAAATATTATTAAAAAAAGTATAATTTTAATTAAAATACTTGTGAATTACTGATAATTTACTATTCTTTATTATTATGAATTGAAAATCTTTTAAATGTTATTCAACTATTATTGAATTAACGATAATTCAATAATAGTTGAAAATTTCTTATTAATATTGCTGTGTCATGTTATGTTTGATATGATAAATATAAATATACATAAAGAAATGACATAATAATATATAAATTTCTTTATATGATAATGTATTTAATAATAGTTAAATAAGCTTAAACAAGCATAATTTACCTCTAGTGAATTACTTTAGACTAAACTGCTATTATTAATTTATTAAATAATCATAAAACATAGATGGATATCTTAGTATCAAACTTGCTAAGGCATTGGACAGTAATCTAAAGATTCTGATTTAACTCCAGACCAAGGCAAATTTTTAATTTTGGGAATTTAATAAAAATTGTAGGTCAATTATTAAATAAGGGATGACAAATCACCTTACCCAAATTAACATAGATTATTAATCCAATAGATGGTGGCACCATAGCATAATTAATAATTAATTATTATTAAAAGCAGTTTAAATTTAATTAAAATAATTCATTATGGATAAAATTAGGCTTGTTTATCATTATTTGGTTAACAACCATCTAGTGAGGTTGAATTATGATTTATTAATAAATAGTATTTTAATTTGCTTAATTTGGCTTGAAATTGGAAAAATTCTCTCAGGCATGAGAGAATTTTTCCAATTTCAAGAATATTGAAAAATCCAAAGATGGGAATATAAAAAATTCTCTCTTAATCTTTTAGTGATATATATTATCATCTCATTAATACAATTCACTTTGTTTATACCAGGGGTAGCCAACCTTTTATAGCTCAAGCACCAATTTTTTCATTTTTTAGTTAAGATGAGCCATACAAATTTATATTCCTTTTTAGTACTTTTAAAAATATGGTAATATGGATATATATACATACAGGGTTTGAAATAACAGTCACCAGCTCACCATTGGTGACTAAGAAATTGCAACTGGTAAGTGTGATGAGATAATCTTGGAAATGTTTGATTAATACTTCCCTACAATTTATTTTCATGATTTTTTCTGTATAGTTCAGCATTACACATTCGTGAACTAGAGGCATTACTAAATTTTTCTCTCACGAGAAAAATTCTGTAATGCCTCTAGTTCACGAAAGAAGGAGCGACTTTGAGAGGGCTAAACCATTCGTTTTAGGTAAATGGTAATAGCTGATGGGTGAAAAATTGGTGAAAATAAAGATTTCCTCGTTTGGTGACTGACCAATCATATAGCTCAACCAGTTCTGACGTCATCAGGAGACTTGGCAGAAATCTTGCAGACTTTCTTATTAAAATCGTTGATATATATCATTGATTAAAACTCAAGCATATCATCAGAAAACTTTTGGCTATTCTATACAGATAAAGAAAAGGTCCTAGATGTTAACAAGACAATACATTAATTAAGACAATTCATGATGTAAAGTCTGTGAACCAATGAAATGTGAAAAATAAACATGTTGTGTGGACTTAAGATTTGTTTGAAAGAAAACTGCTTTTATTTGTGGAGTACTGAATTTAGTTATTTGATTAAAATAAAGCTAAAATAGTTTAAATCCAGAATATCTTGTTAAGAAAAGTAAAATCAACTTCAATAATACTTTTAATGATTTGACATTCTATACATTTAATGAAGGATTATATACTGTTTGTATTTAACCCTTTCGACTGACTGACAAAGATGATCTTCAAAGTTCTATATTTGATTTATTATTATTCAATGTGAAAAAATGAATGAATGTAATATAATTAATAGGATGTTTTGCATACAAAACAATAAAAAATTTAAATATTTGAGAATTCTACCAAACTTCAGAACAGATATATCGTCATAAGCGAAAAAAAATACGTAACTTTGTACAGATAAATCTTTATTTAAATTGATTGCATTCGATTCGGAATGATAAGATACATCTAAACATTTAAATTGATTGCATTCGATTCGGAATGATAAGATACGTCTAAAATCGTTTGAATTATCTGATTATCTATAAAAGTTTTGCAGAAAATCGTAAAGAAACGTGATTTTGAGCCTTAACTTTAGAGCCCCATAACTTGAGGACGGGGCTTTTTCCCTTCATAGGACCTTCACCAATGAACTCAGGAACCTTTAATTGGGGGTAAGATAAAGGGGGGTAGAAATTCCGCTTGGATTTTTAATACTGTCGTACCCCAGCGAGATTTGCAAGGTGCATTTTGATTGTCACTTGTTAACACAAGTAATTTTCAGAAAGTTAACGAATAGCTAAAAGTCTTCTAGTTTTTTAAATAAATTAGTTTTTAATCTACATTTGTGCTTCAATTGATTTCAAAAATTTTTGGAAAGATAAAGGAAGAAGAAAAAAAGAATACTGTTTGCCATTCGCATTGTTTTGTACTGATTATATGTGGTTGTAGAGAATTTTGTGAACTTCTGAAATATTTTAGCAAATGGTCTAGTAGCTGTTTATTGAAATGATCGGTATTTATTTTGCTGCCTGAAATTAATATTTGAATGTATGTGTGTTGTGATACTTTTGATGTGGTCAGTGTGAAAAGCACAACTCGCACATCATGTGGTACTTCCCTGATCATGTTGCGAAAAACATATTTGCTGGTGAATTTATGCAAGTGTTTCTTTGGGGGAGGGGGAAGGAAAGGGTGTTGGCGATCAGAAATTTTTTTTCTACTGTATTTTTGAAATTATTTCGAGCACTGTATATATATCATCAGCATAATCAACCGTTATCAATCCACTGCAGGATAAATGTCTCTCCAAGCAATTTCCAGTTCTTCCTGTCTACAACCTTTCTGATCCAACACTTTGATGTAAAATTAACAATCTCATCTCTTTCTTGGTCGTTTTTTTATCTCTTGGTATCCAATGAAGTACTTCAGTTGTCCATCTATTATTATTTATTCTTATTATATGTCCAGCTCATACCTTGCTTATAGTGCTGTTTTATTCTCCTACCTGTACTTTGCAATCTATTATTATTATTGAAATAATTACCATAATAAAACCTATAATTAGTGAATTTTTATTAAAAAGAATTAAAAACATTGACACTAACTTCCAGAAACTGAATTTATTTTTGTCAATAATATAGCAGAATGAAGATTTTTTTTGAGAATTACATAAATTTAAGGCAATTTTTGATAAAAATTATAAAATTTTCAACTAGTAATTAAAACTGCAATGATTGGCATATTTATTATTATATTATGCTTAAATTTGAAGATCACTTTGTACTTAACAGCTCTGAAATTCAAAATCCAATGGCAAGAAACAGCTAAATATATAATAACCATCATAAACTATCAAATTATTTTATCAATAATTATATTTATATTATTGCTTTTGTAATGTTTCAACATCAATAGTTAAAATAGCAATTACTTTTTGGTTTCCAAGAACAGATTAAAAATTTTTACATTGGAATTAATGGGAAATGACATCCTGATTTACAAATTTTAACTTAATGAACAGTTTTTAATGTTCCAATTATCATTGTAAACTAAGGGATATCTGTATGTTAGAATTCCAAAAACTACTACCCCACCTACCCATTTTACCCCACCAGACCCTACTCATTTCAAATAATCTATTTAAATAAAAAAGTTCATAACAAAAATAAAGTGCGTAACTTTATATAATTTATTTTTAATTTATAAAAAAAAATTGTTGTTTGTGTGTTTTCGTCTTATATTTCTACTTTAATTTGAGAATTTATTGTTTTGCTTATATAGTCTGGATTTAAAACTATTTATGTTACTTTTTAAATGAATCTATAACTTTTATAAATTTTGTTTTTAATTATTTGATTTAAAGAAGATTATTATTTACATGAATTAGTATTATT
>AYEL01081304.1:0-12485 GCA_000484575.1 Olivierus martensii | reverse complement strand
CAGAACTCTCTCAAGAAATTAAGCGTCTCTGGGGAATGCAAAAGGTAGTTATAGTACCCATCATTCTCTCCTCCACAGGAGTAATCCCTCATACATTACACAAAAGCCTCAAAACACTAGATCTACATCCAAAGACATACATAACACTACAAAAAGCATCTCTACTCAATACATGCAACATAGTAAGAAAGTTTCTCAACACTGATACAGACAGTTAACTCACAATTAAACATCACAAGTAGCTATGTCTTGACTCGTGTCCGACATAGCACTTTGACCCGGAAATATTCCGTGCCCACATTGATGTACTATATAATAATAATAATAATAATAATAATAACTAAAAATTTAATAGAACTGTATTTATTATACCTGTTGAAGTTTATTAAAGCGATGAATTTCATCAATGAAAAGTATTGTTTTTTTCTTGAATATTCTTTGAGTAGATTTTGCAGTCTCAATAGCTTCTTTCACCTCCTTTACACCAGATGCTGCTGCTGATAATGTAATAAATCTATTTTTTTCCAATTCTTGATTTCTTTTAGCTATTATGTGAGCTAATGTAGTCTATAAATATACATATTTATAAAACTTTTTTCAACAGTAAATTAAGAAATTTCTAATATTTTAGAAAATTATTTCAAGAATTATACCTATCCATACTATACTATTAAAAAAATAAATAATAAAATTGGTTAATTATAATTAAAAATGAAAAACTTCTTACTTTAGTTAATAAATAAAAGCAACCAATAAGCCAAATGATTTTTCTTACTCATTCGGCTTATTGGTTGCTTTTATTTGGTTAATTATAAATGTAATTTAAGTAATATTGGACTTTTGTCAAAAATAATGAAAATATTCCTCTAGTTCTTAACATAATATATTCTGGAGATTTGTCCTTAAGAGATAATTTAATTGTAACTCTGAATTTTCTCTTAACCTAATCTAGAGATGTTGAACATATTGTTATTGTGTTTTAAGCAGAAATAAAACACACAGTTTGGTCAGTAAGAAATACATTTTAATGTGAAATGCTTTTAATGTTTCAAATAAAACTTTATCTACATAATAATCTTCAGTGTCTACAAAAGATTCTTTTTCATAGTTTCTAAATGATCAATTAAATTCCAAAAATATTTCATACTACAGAAATAGATAAGCCATATCTCTTCAAGCAATACAAATATTTATGACTACTTAGTGATTGTATTTTTTTCCCAAATGACACTATTTTTTAATCTATTGATTAGTAAGTGGATGAATTGAGACCTTGTCATAGTCTGCTTACATGAAAAGATGGCAAACTGTTCAGAATGGCAATCGACAGCATGAGATATGACCAACAAATACTTTCCAAGGGATGGAACTCTGATTTAAGCTAGATCTTCTGAATGGAAAGCTAGTGTTTCCAGATAGAGCAATCAATCTGACTGATAACATGAAAAAATCATACTAAATAAAAACATCCATTGAATTTCAAGCTGCCGTATTTTATCTGCCAGTTTTAATTCTAAAAAGCTGTCATCAAATTCCCAATCTGTAATCCCAAAATCACCATCAGGCTGCTTATACAAAAAAATTGGACTAAAAATATTTGTTGATTTTAAGCCATCATAATAGATCCATTATTTTGAATTCAAAGAAACTACAAGTAAAAAGAGATTTGTAATCTGTAACCCTAAAAGACCCCATTTACTGATATTTGTCAAAATAGGATTAATATTAAAAGTCCATCAAATTTGGGGCCATCATTTTTGTGACTCCCATTTGAATATAGATTTTTTCAATATGAAGGGTTTTGGAAGGAAACATTCAAGTAGTCATAAAATAATGATTTTTAAACCATGAATTAAACAATGGAGATTTAGCTACTTCCTTTTCTATCTTTTTGGGGATGGAATTTTGAATTGCCATATTTTCTGAACCAATTCAGCAATCTCTCTATAGCATCCCAAATTTCAGCTTTCTAGGTCATGGGAAGTACAGGTAGTCCCCAATTTACATAGATGGATCATTCAGCAAAACCTACATAAATCAAAACATATGTATGGACTAGTACTGTGTAATATATGCTCAGACATATGTTGTTGAAACATATTATACAGTATTAGTATGTCACAATGATGTAACACTAAAAATAATTATATTAAAGAATAAGCATAAAAATTGTGGTTAAAGCAATCTGCTTACCATCTGGATTCAATTCTGAGTCCTACACCACCAGTTTTCCTGGAGAAATCTGGGTTCAGGCCTGGCTCATTATCCAAAAATAATTCTACAGAAGTATGGATCTACATGTCAGTTCTACATGAATCGAGGATTGCATATAGTCAAATTCATGCAGATATTCAAACATATACATACACACACACATAGTGTCCATCAGAGGGAGGAGCAAGAGGGAGGTTACTCCAGGCCTCATGATTTTAGGGACAACAATTTATAATTCAATATGTTAGAAAAAATATATTTGTATATTTTTGTATTGTTCAAGTTTCAGTGTTTGTCAAAATTTAAGTTCTCTATCAATATTTTCACTTTTCTTGTACACTCACCACTGTATATTTGTCAATTTTGTCATTTTAAATGTGAGCATGAGCATTAAATTCAGACATTATGTGACATCCTGTATTACATTAGTGCAAGTGATAAAGTTTTATGAAAATTTAATGAAATTGATCAGGATGTCACATAATGTAGTATATAGTTTCAGGAGAATATAGTTTCTAAGGCAAAATTATTGCAAGAGAAATATAAAAATGAAATAAGTGATGAAATTATAGAACTATTAAAATACTGCTGAAGCATGTTTACGAATCCAATTTTAAACTAAGCAAGAAATTGGCAGAATTACTTAAAAAAATTATAATGGGATTCCTAAACATATTACTGAATACTGTGATTGTAATTCAAATCTTTTTAACTATCCCTGTAAATGTAACAGGTGAAAGATCATTTAGTGTTCTGAAAAGAATTAAAAACTTTCTATAATTGACAATGTATCAAAAGCAACTAAATGGATTGGTAACTCTCGGGTAATTGGTCATTTTTACTCTTATTATTATTAAAAAAGTGTTTAAAAAACTTTTTAATGCCAGAAATGCTGCCCTGTGAGGACGGCCCCCCTCCTCCCCACCCTAGCTACACCATTTTGCAAGACACTTAACATTAATTACCAGATAGTGCATAAATTTAGATTATTCTGAAATAATAAGTGAATTTGCTAATGTTAAAGTGCACAAAGCTTCTGGGAAATAAATAAATATTATAACTGAATAAATATTAAACACTCTTGCTTTTATTTTTTTGTGCATAGTTTTATTTTAAATTATGAAGGGCTCACATTTTTTTCTGAAAGGCCCTGCATACATACATACATTGAATCTCAAACACTATATATATATACATACATATATATATTCTGTTTCTTAACTATTGTGTTGGACCAGTTTATTTCTGCTTAAAGAATTTAAATACATTATGGAAAATAGAATTTATGCTATTGATTGGACTGATTATTGAATACAAATCTATGAAAGAAATATCTGACTATAAAGTAGGATTTTTATGGAAATTGTATCACATTAAAATATTGTGCTGTTATTTCATCATCATAATTTTTAAAATTTTTATATAATTTTGGAATTTTTTAAAAATTAGAAATAAAATATTTTCATATGTGGAAAAATTTGCAAGTAATCTTTATAACTGGAGAAACACCTGTAAAGGCAAAAATTATTAATTCAAATGCCTAAACATAAAAAGTTAGATATGATCTAATAAAATAATAACTATTTTATTAAACTCTTATCTAATCCATAAAAAAATATTTTCGGCAAGATTTAAAAATGCAATTCTTTTGATATAGTACATATATTTATTTACAGGAGGTCAAAAAATATATATTTGTGTTTAAAGAAAAGTTTTTGTAATTTTTAAATTTTACTAATAAGTCTTTCTTTTTTATCTATGACAAACTTGTTTCTTATCATCAATTTAAAATTCATTAAAAATATTTTCTTGAGAGTAATTTTTTATGAATTTTATTTTATCATTAGGACAACTTGTCTGCAAATATTAGTCATTTGCACAGAAATTGCATTGAAGTTCACATTTTCTGACTAGTAAAATTTTATAGAAATGAGAATTGTAAATACAGTTTTTATAAATTTTGACTAATATAATATGAAAACATTTTTTTAAAAAGAGAATTTTCTAGTAAAAATTTTAGTTATAAAAATTATTTGAATTTTGATTTTTTACATTTTGAAAATTTAAATATAACACCAAGTCATTATTAAGATTAAATTTTAGCATTTTTGAAATAAAGTGCAAAATACATTTTAATTTAATTAATAAAATAAACTAAAAATATCCAAAATCTTAAAATTGTATTTTATATCGGTTTATATACTTTATATCCAACACCGGTATACAAACATCATTTAACTGAAATTTCCGAATTATTAGTTTTGAGAATAATTTTCAAGCGAATCAGTAACTTTAAATACGAAAAGTCATTCAATAAAAAATAAAATATTGGATGAATATATAAAATACAGTAATTAAAACGGAAATCGCTTCAGTAAATCATGTTATATTGTATATGAATATCCGTTAGATAAAATTTATCCTTTTATTTTGTACAAAAAAAAAATCCGAAGTATTTATACTTAAATACATAAAACAGTACTTACTTTTAAATGTCATGCATTATTATTCTGCAGACACTGTCAAATAAGAAAAGTTATCAAGATAAAGGATTCTATGTTTCTACTCGCCGAAAAGATCGACGATGTCCATAACTAGGACTAAAATTAGTCTTAACATGAGGTTGATTTCTTACTTAAAATCAATAAAAATTACAATTGATATTAAATTGTATATTTATTTTTAAATATTATACGTACTGTTTTCTGTTCATTAAAAATTTTAGCTATATTTTCTAAATTATAAACAAAAAAAATTTTCTTTCAGTATAAATCAAGTTAGGCTTAGATTGTAGCCACGTTAGGATAAGATTCGATCGCAGCGACCGTGCAGTTTTAAAACTGAACAAAAAATAAATGAATGAATGAAAACAGAAAAATTTTTGAATTTCTTTTGTATTTAAAATTTAAAATTTTTCTGAAAATATTTTGATTAATTAATATTTTAATGCTAATAACATATAACGAATTTCTTTAATTAATTCTGATTTCTGATTTTTTTTCTTTTTTATGTTATTTTTCGCCGTTTTCCAATCGGAGATTACTAAGACCGAATCATTTCTATGTTCATCTTGGAACCATATGCCCACAACTATGATCAGATCGGCCATAAGGTAAAGGATTGGGCTTCAACGATCAGATCTGGGTTTCTTAAAAATTATGGAGATGTAGGACCTGGAAATTGAATCTGGACTGTAAGACATTAAACGCACGTTTAACTATGCAGCCATATGGCTGATTAAAGATCCACTATTGCAGTTTCTAATTTTCAAATACTGGTCGGTCGAATGGCCGCAGAGGAAGTCGTGTTTCCACCCTGGAAGATACAGGTTCAATTTCGGATCCCATATCTTTCGTTTTTTCAGAGAGATCTGGATCCGGATCGTTGAACCCCATCCTCCACCTGACGACAGATGCCACTAGGGGTGTGGGCAATCTGTAATGGTTATGGAAATGTCTCGCTACTTATGTTTTCACGCCGCTTTCCACCGGGTGGAAAGCGGCGTGAAAACATGCAGAAAAAGAATTTCAAGTACTTCTTTCGTTTTAGGTAGCATGGTAAAGCAATTTACTTTCTACCTGAAGGATCCGGGTTCATGCGTTCTGATTTTTCTCAGGAAGATTTAGAATTGATCTATTGAATCCCATTCTTTATCACGGGACCTACCAATTTTTATAAAAAATGATTTAAACATTATTATATATATTAAAAAATCGACTATATAAAATAGTTTTCAAGCTTTAGATTTAATGCCACTTTCCAATTGAAGATTACTAAGCTGCAAATCTATTCAGTTAGGCAGCCTGTCGTAATCTGCCTAACTCTCGTTTAATTATTTATTTAAATTTTTTTGTCTACATGGCTGCGCTGTTTTTCATCCAATGCGGCGTTTCAATATATGGGACACCCACAACCCTGATAGGATCAGCTGTAAAGTGAAGGATAAGATAAACCCACAAACGATCTGGGTCCGAATCTCTCTTGAAAAAACTCTGGAATGTGTGAGTCCCAGGAGTTGATTCTGGATCCTCCAGATGATAAGCGAATGTTTAATAATGCGGTCATCCGATCCATTCTAAACAATAATTATAGGCAATCTGAATCTTTTGTCAAATTTTTTGCATCCTAGCTTTATTTTCTTACGAGTTATGGTTGAAAAGACATGTACTTAATTTGTAAATGACAAATTAATTTTGATAATTTTTAGTATATACATTCGTTTAGCAGATCACAATAATATATGTGAATTTCATTGAAATCTGATAATATTTATATGAGATACTGATTTCACAGAAGATATCTAGCCACATATTATCCAATATCGATCATTTTCAATAGATTTGGCTCATAGAAAGCTCTAATATTTTATTCAGATCTAATAATATTTATGCGAAATATTGCCCAAAAATATGTGAATATCTTTTATCTTAGTGCATCAATAATATTGAACCATATTCAGGGGGCTTATACATAGGAACTACAGCATCCACAATTTTTCTCGATATATAAATACAGTATATTTATATTTGCTTGTAATATTTAATTTTATCATCAACAATCCTATACAATTCTCTTATTTTGTATAAAAAATAATAATAATCTATCTTATAGCACTTAGAAGCAGGGCCGCCGAGAGAAATTTTCGGGCCTATGACAAGTCTGTGATCCGGGTCCCACTTAAAATAGTGCATCACTTTGGTTAAAAATCTTTCGTCAGATTCAGTAATGTAACTAACCTATATTTTTTTCTGTGTGGCGTAACACAGCTTTCCGCCAAGTTGGTACTAAGCGCTAGGTTATACCAGTGCCCATTATGGGTTACCAATACCCTTAGTGAGATTAGTCGTCAGGTGAAGAATGTAGTTCAATAGATAGATCCAGATCTGTTCTGTAAAACTTTGTAAGTATAAGACCTGGAAACTAAACCTGGATACACCAGGCACAGCTCGCTCCTACCGCGACCATCCATCCTAAAATTGATCTTTTGAACTGTTTGACAAGTAATTTTGTGCTTATCAGTGTTGTATATAAAATAGTTTATATTGGCACAACTGCTTTGGGTGGTAAACAGTGCGCTCTGCGAACTATTGGATACGTTATGTGACACATCGAGGCACGACGGTCGGGCCCTCTTCGATGCCGGGCCCGTGACAAAAGTCACCGGTTGTCACCCCCCTCTCGGCGGACTTGCTTAGAAGAGTGAAGGACGCTAGCGGAACTGTGTTTGCTATTCGCGTAGCTTCTGTAAGCATATTCACATCATAATGACATGCGTGGATGTGAGCTATTAGCATAATGTGGCACTGTCCGTCGCACAGTTCCACTGTTGTTTATATGCAGGTTGCGCCAGTAGTAGCGTGTTCGAAATGCTTATCGTGTTTATTCCGTTTCTTTAAATATTTGGATATTACACATCTATGTCGATGACATTACTATTAAAAACATAACATTTTAAATTATACTAAATTGTATAATTTTATCTACAATAAACAATGTTTTTTTCATTTATAATTTTTCTTTTAATTTTTACCATAATTTTGCTATTTTATCCAAATATACAAGATGATTCAAAAAGGTTGTGCCAAAATTTACAAGCGTGTAGAGGATAAAATTCTGAGTAAAAAAGTCTAATCTCTTTTTGAATCAGCCTGTATATACACTGTATTTACAGTTTATGCATCAGATTTTAATTTATACATATACAATCGATTCGTGGATTCCCTATTCGCGAAAATTTATTTGTAACCACAAATTCTATTTTCGTGGCAATTTAGCGGATTCTTACTGAACGGATTATTCTTACTCGTAGTCTTTGTCGTTCTGCATGAAAAGTCTCATTACCTATCCTTGCTCACTCCACAATTCGCAAGTAGGCTAAAAGCCTGTCCTTACAGTCTGCAGGTCTCATAGAATAATGTGATCTTATGCTTAAACGCAGCCTCAAATTTAGGCGCTTAACTTTCTGCGCATTTATTCCTTACGCCGAGATTTTTAAAAAATCTGAGGCAAAAAGCGACACAGACAAGATTGAAGCAGTTTTTCAACGTTATTCGGGAAGACAATGTGTCAGCTGCCACATCAAATAATTACCCATCAAAAATAAAATTTTATGTACTACATAATTAGAGTTTAAAAAATTAAATAAAGATTACTGTAATTATAATACTGTATATAGTACTATTCACTGCATATATTGTAATTATTCGAAAGTACTGCAATACACATTAAACAAGTGCCTTTAAACAGAAAAACACAGATAAACTAAGGATGAAAATGTTGAAGAAACGTTCGCAGGAAACTAACTCTATATTTCCCATAGACATAATGGTTCAGTATTCACGAAGAATTTACAGAACGTAACTTCCGCGAATAACAAGAATCGACTGTATATAGATCGTTGGTATGCATATTTCGAGTTGCAGCACTCCACGATTTCAAGTCACGAGCCGCCATTGCCGATATCAATAATTTTAAATATATTTGGTTCTCTAATAAATTCAAATACTATACAGTATGCGAAGTTTATTCAAAAGATAATATTTACGCACATTATCCTGTTAATATGGAGGGACAGGTGTCAGACAAATGGACAGAATACGGACAAATGTAATTAATATAGTGTTGGTTGTGCACACGTTTTGAGTAAATGATACATACAAACATAAATAGAAAGGGTATCTGATACCAAAGAAAAATTATAGTACAAAACTTTCTTTTATTCTCCTGCATACACGTATTCGCGTGTTCGACTCCACCGAGTAGCGAGAAAAAGTAAACCACAGATAAGGACATATAGATGGGAAGGCTCCTATACTGTCTGTGGAAACTTTTTCTGATTCACGTGATCAGAATAAGCCAATTGAGTCACAGGAATTTGATGACCTGGATTAGTCGGCGCTGCTGCATGCTAACGTTACATATAACGTCACTATCATGACGTATAAGTGAGTCGTGAGATGATTGGATAAAATTCTAATACGAAATAAAAAGCGTAATTTTTTTCCAATTGTATATAAATCAAATTAAATAATAGTTACGAGTTAATGGTCTTTCATTTATATGGTGTTGACTTCACATTTTCAATAAAATTAATGCAATTTATATATAAATTATTTATTTGAATAAATAGACATAATATTACAATAAACAAAAATTTTTGGGTGCTACGGACGCCTTTACTATTTTAATCACAAAAAAAAAAAATTAAAACGAAATTCACTTCACCATAAAAGTTTATTATTTAAGTCAGTGACCTTGAAAAAAATGTCCGTTATTGCTATGGCAATGACCGTTAGAATCACCTGGTGAAGCGATGAAAGAGATTCAGTACAAATATCAAAGTTTTGAAGAAAATATTATTCCGAGTACACTGACACCAGTTTAATCCTGAGAGCTTCATTAATCCAGTAGTAAGTGAATTAAATCACAAAAATAAGAAACGACACTACTAAAACCAAAAAATAATGCACTACTAATACATTAGGTGACAATACCCGGCCATATCTATTACCACATCATATGACACAGTGAGTGATAATACTGTAGTTCATGCTTAATTTCTCATTTTATTGTGCAAAAAATGTTTAAATTAACTATGTACAATTAATATACAAGAAATATTTATATTAAGAAATCGATTTCATGACGACCTGGGTCGGGGGCGCTGATGTAGAATTATGACGTAGAGTTTCCAATCACGTGGTACGCCTTCCCATCTGTATGGGTGCGTTCCTAAAATCAGCGATTTGAAAGCACTTCGCTTAAGCATTGACGTCAAAATTTTTCGCTTTTAAGAACGATTTACGCTTCTCGAAAGCAAAATGGACGACCTGTTGACAGCAGCTAGTAGTTTTGTAAGAATGCTTGATGGTTATGCCAAAAAATTGTTTTTTAAATCTGTTGAAAGTGATGACGAAGAAACATATTTTATTTCCAATTTAATAAAAACGCCTAATAAAAGGTTGAAAAAATCTAAAGTAAAGGACTACATAAATTTAGTCATTAATCATTACTGAAATTAAAATTTATATTAAAATTTCATTCAAACGATATATAATCGAATTTTATACGATACCATTTAAAAATCTGCAGTAATCGTTTTCTGTCATTTGTAATTTATATAATTTATCAGCAATTGACACACGCACGTGGAACCACTGATTGTCAGCCATTTTAACTTGCTTACTGTAAGCCGTCTTTTCGATCGCTTAGAAACCGCTGCAAGCGCTGTCGGTCAGCACAATTTAAGAACGCCTTTAGCCGCTCTTCGCTCGCAAGCTGCTGATTTTAGGAACGCACTCTATGTCCTTATCTGTGAAGTAAACTCTGTCTCTGTCTGTTGCCACCCTAAATTCGTCGTGATTATTATTATTATTTTTTTTACAAAACATCAACACAAACATATCACATTTAGTTACAAACTTTACATTATCGTTACAATAGAAAATAAAATAATATACAATAAAAAACATCAACCGCTACAATATCCTTTTATTGAATTTGGGAATATTTATTTTACTTTTTGGGATGGTGTCCGTAAAATCGAGGTTTTACTGTATTATTACCATCGATCTATATACATATTGGGACCAATAATTGCTTTTGTAGTTTTTATGGAATTATGTACAATTTTTATAGATTTTGTTATACGGATTTAAAAAGTTGTTGGCGATTAATTACCGATTCAAACTTTTAATAAGCTATCAATCAGGGGCGAATCATTTATACTCTAATATGTACGTTTCTGGAAGGAATCTTTAGCACAATAGAACTTATTCGCACTTTTAATCATAGTCAGTGGGAAACGAATCTTTAATTTTCTAACGTACATTTTGCACGGCCAGAAAGTTTTCATGACGACGCGTCATCATGAAAATTCTCTGACTATTCCAAGAGGTAAAATAAAATTTTATTGATCTTTTCTACATATTTTAATATAATAAATTCAATATTAGACAAAATTTTCTGAAAATATACAAAAGAAAAATGCGAGTATTATTTATTGATAGACGGTGGTAGAGTGTGCGCCAAGATCACGTGGCCGAAATAAACGATCACATTCATGGCTCATACAGACACTGCAACTCTATAAAATCAATACCAAATACATCATATTCATACAAAACATAATGCAACACTGGATACAATACTTTATGTCACCATAAATAACAATCACGTAGCCACAGAACCCATACACATTAGACCTGGTATTTTCCAGGGCGATTCCCTCAGCCCACTATGGTTCTGCCTCGTCCTAAATCCACTCTCCAACAAACTGAACACATAGAACTATGGCTATAACATTAGACAAAATCGAACAACACATTACACACATTCACATCTCTTTTACATGGACGACATCAAACTGTATGCCTCAACACAAACATAATTACAACAGCTGTTACAAATCATGCACACATTTTCAAAAGACATATGCATGGAGTTTGGCCTTGACAAATGCAAAATACTCCACATAGAAAAGGGAGTCCTAAAGAAACGAGACTTCACTCTTGAAAATGGAGATGCTATCAAATCCATGGAAGAGGGTGAAGTGTACAAGTATTTGGGATTTCTGCAAGCCAGACTCACAGAATAGAAGAAAACTAAAAAAACATTGTCAAAACTATACATTAACAGATTAAATAACATTCTCAAAACAGATCTGAATGGAAAATCACAGTGAAAGCCATCAACACATTTGCCATACCTATACTAACTTACTCTTTTGGAGTGATACAGTAGACACAGACAGAACTAGAATCACTCCAAAGAAAAACAGGAATAACAGTTACAAAATACCAGTACCATCACCCAAAATCTGCCATAGAACGAACTACTCTCCCATGCACGGAAGGAGGACATGGTCTTATTGACATCCCACATTTACACTACAGACAGATCTATAATCTGAGATTGTTCTTCCATAAAAAACAACATATATCACAACTACACAAAGCTATTTCGCAGATAGAAACATAACACCATTAAATCTTCAGAACAACACTCCATGCCAAATAGACAACACTGCACACATACAAGAAAAGAAAACATCCTGGTGTAGAAAGGAACTTCATGGCAGACACCCACATGACCTTCAGAAACACTTCATAGATACTAAAGCGTCAAACAGCTGGTTAGTCAGGGAGATCTATTTACTGAAACAGAAGTGTTTATATTAGCAATACAAGACCAGGTAATAAACACGAAAAACTACAGAAATATATACTAAAGGACAACTACTACTGAAGGACTTGTCAAAATGCCATGCCACA
>AYEL01081303.1:0-11461 GCA_000484575.1 Olivierus martensii | reverse complement strand
ACCATCCTGTTGACCCCATCATGGGTGTTGACCAGCTTGTGATGGGCTCTATAAGTGGCCACCGCCAGATACAGAATATCCCATGAGGATATCGCGGCTTAACTAAAACTAACCAAAATCAAAAATAACATCATAACAAAATATAACAAAAATAAAAATTCGTTCATTCAAAAAATTAAGTTATGTAGTTATAATTTTATTATCTATACAATAACAATATGCAATGCATGGTATCTGTATGATGCAGCCATAAATCTTTACAAAATGGAAGTGATGTCAGAACAGAATGGCTGTGAGGAGAATATAAAAAATTACACATGGACTAGATTGCTTGTGGAGTACTAATAGAAAGAACCGCTGTTATGTGGACCGTTTAATTTTTTTCTACACTCAAATTAGGATACGAATCCGTCCCTGAATGAAAATTACACATTTCCGAAATTTCAGCAGTATATTCAAGATGACGTAGACATTTCAGTATCAAAATCTGATTAAGCCATTGGAAAATTTCAGTATAGCGACAAAAACGCCAGTTTAGTTTTTCATATTTTAATTCGTATTTGGATTTAGCCGAGTCTTTCAAATGCCAGAAAGGTTTAAATTTGGAATATAATTAATATTCTGGCATAATAAATCTGATATTGGAAATAGGACCGTAAAGATGATGTTATCAAACACGCGAAATCATACGTCATCGCGCATATGACACATTTGAAGACGCTCTGAACTAACAATCGATAACGTCATCAAACGTCAATAGCAAACATTATATGACATCACAAAGACTTACTAAGAATGACGTCACAAATATGTATCGGCATATGATGACATAATGACGTATCAATTGATATAAGTGCCCATATATAGAATCAAGAGAAAATTATAAAGCAAAAATAAAATAAAATAAAATAAATAAAAAATTATTAGTTTTAGGTATTAACATAGTTATAAGTCTTTTACTAACTTAAAATAAGTTTTCTCTTAACATACTTTCTAAATATACTACTAACATAGTTCTAGGTTTCTAATAACACAGTACTTAATTTCTACTAACATAGTTCTAAGCTTATACCTAACTTAAAATAGGTTATTAATACTCCTCTATACAGGGTTACTCTCACACATGTCATCACGAAGATTAAGTTGGAAGGGTTCTTTGTTTTTTCTACATTTTGCATTTAATTTTGGCCCAGAACGGCTCCCTTAGTACTCTATTTGAGTGGAAAGGGTCAATCAAAATTTAGCCACCAAGCTTACCATACAAAAAAAAAGGCTTATATAGGATGGCCCACATCTTCATATTCAATATTTGCAGTGATTAAAGCAACAAATTGCATCAATAAAAAATATCTTTTTTTTTCTAGAATATTCTTTGAATAAATTTTTTAAATAGCATTTTTCATATCCTTTACACCAATTGCATATCGTAGATAGTCAGATATAAATTGTTAAAATAAAATTATATTTTTCATTTGACAGAATATATTATATGATTTTAATATTTAAAAAGAAACAACTTAAGCTATAAATAAATCCAGATATCCATGTATTTGTAAACCATCACTTTATGAATTTTCAATTTAATAAACTAAATAAATGTATACTACTTTTTCAATTTGCAAAGATAATTTAGATTTTTGCAAAAAAGCTATTTCATCATCAGTCAATTTTCCATTATAATTTGTTTAATTCAAATTATGGCATTTTATTCTATATAATAATTTATAATTTATATTTTAATAAAATTTTCTTGCATAATGGTTCATAAAATTGTTTTGGTAAAAAAAATTTCATCATTTGGATAATTATCTTCAATTCAATGATATGAATATAGGCAGAATTTGAGATATGTAAATGGATAATTTTGTGAAACCCTATATAAGTTAAAATGTGCACATGCCAGATCATGTGTTATACAGTACTAGTGTGTCACAATGATGTAACAATAAAAAAATTATATTATAGAATAAGCACATAAGCTGCATAGTAAAGCAGTCACTTACAATCTTGGAGGATCCAGATTAAATTCAGAATCCCATACCTTCAGTTTTTCTGGAATAATCCAGATTGATTCAGTGATTCAGGACCAGCTGTTCCCTAAAAATAATCCTTGTAAGTACAAATCTATGTAAGTCAGGGATTGCCTATAATTGGTTAGTTTTCTATCGTTTTCTTACTTATTCACTTCAATGATTGCATTAAAAATATATTTTCATATGAAATTTACTGTGTATACCATTGACTTCATGATGTTTAACTAAAACAATATTTCATAGCAAAATTTATCAGAGGATCCTGTATTAAATCCAGCATTTATTCTTATTATAAGCCATCTATAATCTGTAATATCTGTATATTAAAACTTTGCATTTATATAAAACCAATTAACTTCACAATAATTGATTATTATCATAAATGTATAAATCTCTAATATATTTTTATCTTAATGTAAGACTTTACTGTAAACAAAAAATAAAACTAACTGATAAGCAATTAAGTGAGAAAAACAGTTTATTTAAAAACATTTTTGATTATCCATATAGCTTGCTTTAATTGAAATACAAATCAAAAACAGTTTGCCATCAGCCATCCTCTTCTAGTCAAATCAGAGTGACCAGCCCCTAGAACAACAATGTATGTAAAAGAGAGCTACCCTTCAACAGGTATTTTTGAAAAACATGACACCCCCCTTTATGTGATCCTCTCATAGAATATTATTATTAATGCTAAACTGCAACTGAACTTAATTGAAGCAGGCTATGTGGTTAACCAAAAACATTTTTTAAAAACAGTTTTTTTATTTAATTGGATTATTGTTTACTTTTATTTTGTATTTTTATCAGGACGTAAATTTGAATTATGATATTTTTTGTTCTATTGGAATATGCTAAATCTAACCAATATAATCCTTTAAATAAGTGAATTATTTTGTGTCTATTAGTTTTATTAAAATAATTACCATAATAAAATCTATAATTAATAAACTAAAAAAAAATTAAAAATCAATACTAATTTCCAAAAAATTGATTTATTTTTATGAATAATTTAGTAAAATATGTTTTTTGAGAATTATATAAATATAAGATAATATTAATTAAGAAATTTTATAATTTTTAATTAATACATAAAACTACAATGTTTGGAATGTTTATTGCTGTATTAGACTTAAATTTGAAGATCACTTGGGACTTAGTGGTTCTGAAATTTAATAGGGCTAAATTAGTAGTAACCATCATTAACTATTGTATTATAGTATACATAATTTTATTTACATTAATGCTTTGGGAATGCTTTATCATCAATAAATAAAATGCTGTCTTTTTGGTATTCGAGAACTGATTAAAAATTATTACACTGGAATTAATGGAAAATGAATTCCCAATCTATGAATTTTCACTTAACAGTTTTTAATATCCCAGTTGCTTTTGTAAATAGAGAGAGAAAAAAAGTTATCTCTCGATTTACAAAATTGATTTGAACAATTTCAGTTTTGTAGAATCAAAAATGGTAGATATTTGTTTACCATGGTATAATTTCTGTTTAGTACAGTTTAAGAATAAAAATGTGTATGTTTATTTAAACCTTTGTTAACTATCCACCCATTAACTGTCCCATAAACTCAATAAGTACTAGTGAACAGCCTCTATATATTTACATCATTATTTACATAATCTTTAATTTTTGCATAACCTTCAATTAATATTAGAATTGATAATTAACATATACATATAATGGATAAAAAATGTATTAATAATAAAAAAATAAACAATCATGTTAATCTTTTATATAGATCATTTCTCATTAATTAAACATGATATCTGGCATCACTTAAGTTTACTTATCCACAATCTCTTTGCTGATTCTAAAAATCTCTTTGGAAAATGAATTCAAATAAATTCTGAAGTAAAAGAAATTAGCAATAGTAGTGTTAACTTTCAATTGAGAAAGAAAATATAAAATAAAACTATTGTTATCATACATTTTGAATATTTTGTATCTTTATGCTTTTATTTATTACATCATACTTATTCTTAAAATTTTGTTCTATATCTATACATAAAAAAAACTTAAATAATTTACATATTTTTAAAAATGAACTTAATTGAGTATTATGGAACTTTTCTCCTTATTTTTTAAACATATGTTAGTCATGATTTCTAAAATTTTCAGAACCTTATAAATTGAGAATTAGGTAAAAATATGTCCCTGACTTGCATGGTTTCTTTTCAGAGATATATAGATGTGTAATCTTTTAATTTTTTTTAAATTTCATAAAATACTAAAGTAAATTTCATTAAACAATTTAAATTTCTACAAAAATATCAATTATGGCCTTAAATTTTCTTATCTATGGTTAAAGTGTGTTCATAAATTTCATTTTATATTCTGTTTGCTTATGTGCCCATTCATGTATATTGAATTTAAGCATTGTTGGATTTAGGCAGTTTTCGATTCAGACAGAATTTTTTTGAAAAAATTAATTGCATAAGTTCAGAGTCCTACTGAATATTAAACATTTTTTTAAATTTGGAATTGTTATATATTGCTTGTGTGTTATCACTGTTGTCATTGAATATTTTATATATTTCTTTCTATCACAAAGGCATCCATTATTCAATTTTGATAAGTTTACACATTAAATGTTTCTTATAAGTATGAATAGATATTCATACACATATACATATAATGGATAAACAAGTTCAAATATACTTGCTTGAATAATTGGGTCCTCATAAATCATGGTAAACATTTATATTTAAAAATAATTTTATTTTTGGAAACATTAATTTGTGAAAAATTGTTTAAACAACTGTAAATATTCTGAAACTGTTGGAAAACAACCAACTGCAGTAACTACTAAACTGTTTAAAATTTGTTAATCAAAATTCAAATATATTGTACTGAATGGAAAAAATAACTTATTTATAAATTTTGCAAATAAAATTTCACATACTTTACCACAACCTGGTGGACCCCAAAATATCATTGATGGAATTTCATTATTTTCAATGAGTTTTCTTAATATGCACTCTTTCCCTAGAATGTGTTCTTGACCACTATATTCTTTTAATGAATAGGGTCTCATTTGATCAGCAAGTGGTGCAAATTGTTTTAATGTTTTTAATGAAGTTTTAGAATCATTATCTTGAGAATTCTAAAAATGAATGAAATAACAAAATAAATAATAATGCAACACTGGAGAACAAACAACACTGCAAGCCACCATAAATAACAATCATGTAGCTACAGAACCTGTACACATTAGACGTGGTATTTTCCAGAGCGATTCTCTCAGTCAACTTTGGTTCTGCCTCGCCCTAAATCCACTTTCCAACAAACTGAACACATCAAACTGTGGCTACAACATTAAACAAAACTGAACAACACACTACACACACTCATATCTCTTTTTGATGAACGACATTAAACTGTACGCCTCAACACAAACACAACTACAACAGCTGTTAGAAAACTGTACGCCTCAACACAAACACAATTACAACAATTGTTACAAATCACTAACACATTTTCAAAAGACATATGCATGGAGTTTGGCCTCGACAAATGCAAACACTCCATATAGAAAAGGGAGTCCTAAAGAAAGGAGACTTCATTCATGAAAATGGAGGAAATAACACTATACAAGTATTGAAAATGGAGACACTATTGAATCCACGGAAGAGGATGAGGTGTACAAGTATTTGGGATTCCAGCAAGCCAGACTTACAGAATAGAAAACTAAACAAACATTGTCAAAACTATACACCAACAGATTAAATACTACAAGTATTTGGGATTCCAGCAAGCCAGACTCACAGAACAGAAGAACACAAGTATTTGGGATTCCAGCAAGCCAGACTCACAGAACAGAAGAAACTAAATAAACATTGTCAAAACTATACACAACAGATTAAATAACATTCTCAAAACACATCTGAATGGAAAAAACATTAAATAACATTCTCAAAACACATCTGAATGGAAAAAACACAGTGAAATCAAAACATCTGAATGGAAGAAACACAGTGAAAGCCATCAACACATTTGCCATAACTTTACTGACTTACTCTGGAAAAAACACAGTGAAAGCCATCAACACATTTGCCATACCTGTACTGACTTACTCCGTTGGAGTGATATAGTGGACACAGACAGAACTTGAATCACTCCAAAGAGAAACACGAACAACACTTACAAAATATCAGTACCATCACCCGAAATCTGCCATAGAAAGAACTATTCTTCCACGCAAGGAAGGTGGACATGGTCTTATTGACATCCCACATTTACATGACAGACAGATCCATAATCTGAGATAGTTCTTCCATAAAAAACAACATATATCACAACTACACAAACTTATAGTCTTGGCTGATAGAATTATAACACCATTAAATCTACAGAACAACATTCCAAACCAAATAGACAACACTGCACACATACAAGAAAAGAAACCATCCTGGTGTAGAAACGAATTTCATCACGACTACACAAACTTATAGTCTTGGCTGATAGAATTATAACACCATTAAATCTACAAAACAACATTTCAAACCAAAATAGACAACACTGCACATATACAAGAAAAGAAAACATCCTGGTGTAGAAACGAATTCCATGGCAGACACCCACACGACCTTCAGAAACACTTTATGACGAGCTGGTTAGTCAGGGGGATCTATTTACTGAAACAGAAGGGTTTATATTAGAGACTTACAGAAACACTTCATTGACGTCAAAGCATCAAACAGCTGGTTAATCATTCCCTACACGACGCTCTTCCGATCGTCAAACAGCTGGGTTAGCAGGATCATTTATATTTATTATTAAACTTTTAATAATAATAATAAGCTAAAGCGTCAAACAGCTGGTTAGTCACGTGTGATCTATTTACTGAAACAGAAGGGTTTATAATAGCTATACAAGACCATATTTTACAGAAACAGAAGGAGCAATACAAGACCAGGTAATAAACACGAAAAACTACAGAAAATACATACTGAGAGGATCTATTTACTGAAACAGAAGGGTTTATAATAGCTTAACATGAAAAACTACAGAAAATACATACTGAAAGACAGCACATTAACATCCTACATGTGTCGTTTGAGGCACATGTAGGAAATGCCATATAGCACCCGAAACAATTCAACACATTATGTCAGGTTGCAAAGCTGCTTGCACAAACAGATTACCTGCACAGACACAACCAAGTAGCAAACATAATATACCAAAAGCTTGCAACCAAACACAAATTAATAAACACATCCTACTCACACCATACTACAAATACATACCAGACACAATCCTAGAAAACTCAACACACAAGATGTACTATGACAGAACAATCCTAACAGACAAAACCATACACCATAACAGACCAGACAACACTCTTATAGACATACAAAACAAAGTTACCTATATTATAGACATCTCAATACCTGACACATACAACATCCAGGTTGCATTCACCCAATAAATTAGCAAATACACAAAACTTTCACAAGAACTTAAGCATCTTTGCAGAATGCAAAAAGGAGTCACAGTACCATCATTATTTCCTCAACAGGAGTAATCCCTCACACCCTACACAAAAGCCTCAAAACACTAGATCTACATCCAAAATCATATGTAATACTTCAAAAAGCATCATTACTCAATACATGCAACATAGTAAGAAAGTTTCTCACTGACAGAGACAGTTAGTTAACTCACAATTAAACATCACAATTAGCTATGTCTTGACTCGTCTCCGACATAGCACTTTGCCCCGGAAATACTGCATTCCCACATTGATGTACTATAACAATAATAATAATAATAATAGTCTTGGAACTTTTTGAACAGATCTTGTACATATACAAATTACATATAAATCCTAATACTACCTAAATCCCTTGATTATAATAAGATATAATGGGGTGCCATCTATGAATTAAAAATTGAATTATAACTTTTAATTAATTTATCTGAAGAAAAACTTGCCTTGACTTGGGATCAAATTAGGGACCTTTGGGTTACCATCCTGATGTCATAACTGTTAGATCACTCAGGCCATCTGATAGGTTGATTTTTCAGACATTATTATTATTAATTTAGAATTTTTTCAATTATAGGCATCATAACTACATCAGTAGAACTTAATTAATTAATTAATTTCTTAATTCAGAAATGGCACTAATACTAGTCCAAATTATTTGAAATTATTAAAATTATAATCAAGAGTTTTTAGGCAGTATTAAAATCAATTTGGTTATTATTCCTTGAGTTTTAGACTTAAAAATTTATGTCACAATTAGCTATGTCTTGACTCGTGTCCGACATAGCACTTTGCCCCGGAAATACTCCATTCTCACATTGATGTACTATAACAATAATAATAATAATAATAAATAGTCTTGGAACTTTTTGAACATATCTTGTATATATACAAATTACATATAAATCCTAATACTACCTAAATCCCTTGATTATAAGAAGATATAATGGGGTGCCATCTATGAATTAAAAATTGAGTTATAATTTTTAATTAATTTATCTGAAGAAAAACTTGACTTGGGATCAAATTAGGGACCTTTGGGTTACCATCCTGATGTCATAACTGTTAGATCACTCAGCCCATCTGATAGGTTGATTTTTCAGACATTATTATTATTAATTTAGAATTTTTTCAATCATAGGCATCATAACTACATCAGTAGAACTTAACTTAATTAAATAATTAATTTCTTAATTCAGAAATGGCACTGATACTAGTCCAAATTATTTGAAATTATTAAAATTATAATCAAGGGTTTTTAGGCAGTATTAAAATCAATTTGGTTATTATTCCTTGAGTTTAGACTTAAAAATTTATACAAATTACATGCTAAATAAGAAAGCAAAACATCTACTATACCTCAAAAATGTTCTAATGTATCGAGTTTTTCAGTTGGAATTAATAGTGTAAATTGATAATCAATTTCAGTTCTAATCAGTTTGTAAATAAAATTTCAATTATTGGCCAAGAATAATATTGTATTTTCTATGAATTATATATTTTTTTTACTTTTAATATATATTTTTTAATAAAAATAATTAAAATATATTTGTTATTTATTTATTTTCCTGATCAATATCTATAATTCTACTTTTTTGGTACAAAATTTACTGTACTACCATTTAGTGAATGTTGTTGATATTTCTGATGAACCACATAAACAAAACATACATACTATCCAATTTACTGCTTATACTCTTCAACTTACTACTAAACTGAAGCACTCTTAGCAGTTACTCAACTGCTAAGAGTGCATCGGTTTAGTGGTAAATCATCTTTATTTTTTTAATCTTTTTTTACTTTTAATATATATTTTTTAATAAAAATAATTAAAATATATTTGTTATTTATTTATTTTCCTGATCAATATCTATAATTCTACTTTTTTGGTACAAAATTTACTGTACTACCATTTAGTGAATGTTGTTGATATTTCTGATGAACCACATAAACAAAACATACATACTATCCAATTTACTGCTTATACTCTTCAACTTACTACTAAACTGATGCACTCTTAGCAATTACTCAGCTGCTAAGAGTGCTTCGGTTTAGTGGCAAATCATCTTCATTTTTTTAATTTTTTAATAAAACACATTATTTTGAAATTTCTCCATATTAGAAGATATCATTATTCACTATGTCTTTCAAATGTTTAAATGAACCTAATCAAAAAACCTGAATTGAACTTTTTACTATTTGAATGACAAAAGTATGTTTTTAATCATTATCAGAATGTTTTTTTTAAGATTTTAATTTCTGAAAATTTTGATCAATAATGCATTGTTAATACAGTTTTCTTTAATGTATAGGAAAATAGATGACATGAAAGAACATTTATTCTAAAATTATATATTTGAAAATGAAATGTGCACTTCATTAACAATATCATATACACTTATTATAATATGTTAAAAGTATCAAGTAACATGTTAAACAATTTATGAAATTATTAAATAACAACAAAAATAAATACTTAAATAGAAACATTATACAATATTTATAATGGAACAATAAAGTATATATATAAAGGAGATTCTCAAACATTAGAATCATAAAGATTGAGTAAACCTTTAAACTTTAGATATTACTCTGTACATCATATTTTCATGCTGTTGAAAGGTTATCACCTAGATGTTCATTAATCATGTTCTTAAGGTAACTCTTTTTAAAATTTGAAAGGTTGCTTTCTTAGTTTAATTGTGTTTTTAATCCTGCTTTCGTCGTTTCACAACCTTTGCTTGCTTCCAATCAATTTCTATGTTATATTTATAAAATTCAAAATGATTGCAGCACTCAAAGCAGGAATAATATTATATGTATACAAATAATGTTAAAATTAAAATTTTAGCATTATTATATATATATAATATTATTGTATGTGAGTGCTGTAATCATTTTGAATTCATAAGAAACAGTGTATGGGAACTTTATAGTATATTTATAAAATATTCTACATAATACAGTCCTCATATTTTCCATCTTTAAATCATTTTTATGTTTGAGTAGCCTGTTCTTGAAGTTTTTCTTCATTATGCCGACATACTCTTTGTGCCTTTGGGGGATATTATTTACTTATTTTATAAATTGTAACATTATGTTTGAATAATGAATTTACAATTTTTTTATTATCATTACTTTTATCATAGGGTTCTTATTAAATAAAAAATGATATTAGAATTGAATTATTATTATTTATTAGGTTCAAAGATGGCAGTGAATTTGAGGCCAGTGAAAGATTTAAAGGTGCTTACAGTGATGAAGAAGATACTTTAGCTTTAGTATTTCAACACGTAACTCCTGAAGATGCTGGCTTATACACTTGTGTAGCAAGCACAAGTGGTGGAAAGATATCCTGTAGTGCAGAACTTACAGTGCAAGGTAGCTTCAAACCAAAAACAACAAGAGAAAATAGTTAAATTTCAAAAATCTGGTATTTAAGGATAAATTTTGTAAAAAATGTTGCATGGTTTGTCCAAATTAATGCATGATCAATTTAAAATAAAGACTATGCATAATGCATGGTTGTTCTTATAATTTGGATCTACCCTGAAAGGACAATGTTCTGTAATTTATTTCAATATTATATAGTCTTTATTTTTTAGTTTAATATTAAGCTAAATGTTAATTAAAATATAAAAAATTTGATATAATTCTAATAGGCAACTTATTTCTTTGATAAAAATATTTAATATGTATCCATTCCATATTGATTTATATTATTATTAATTGTTTTGTTTTAAAAGGATTGTTTTATTTTAATTATGCATATTATTTTTAATATAGCTGTATAAATCATTATTTAATTAGGTTGCTTGTTAGAACCATATCACAATAATAATATAAATTTTATTACTTTCCATTAAAAGAAGAGTCATCTAAATGAAATGAATAAGTACTTATTTTAAAATTTTCAATAAT
>AYEL01081301.1:0-19630 GCA_000484575.1 Olivierus martensii | reverse complement strand
TTAATTTAAATATAAATCAATATAAATATTTTATAAATTATTATTCCAATTTAATAATGCTTTTCTTATATATAATGTAGAGAAAATACTTAAAAATATCAGTCAAATTTTATTGGAGAAAGGCATAAAAATATGTTAAAATTTTATGGTGAAGAAACTTCAAATATTATAAATGAAAGAATCTTTATCATTTATAAAGATTTTTTTCATTTATAATATTGGAAGTTATCAGAAAATCTGGATAGATTTCACCAAAATCTTATTCATAAAATATTTCTAAAAGAGAACTCAATAAACTGTGACACACTTAAATTGATGAAATTTTGCTGGATAGTGACAATCTCTATTTTGATCCATCTGACAGAATCCTAGATCATCCCACAACTTTGTTATAACTTCTTAATAAAAGATTTCAAATATCTGCTGTAAATGGAAAGAAGTGGGCAATAATGCATAATCTCTGTTTCAACATTTATATATCAGAAATAATTTTCTGCTGTTTAGTACTATATTATTCAATTTAAAAAGACTTTTAAATTAAAGCTTTAGTTTATATTTGAAAAAGCTCAAACTTCATCTCTTACTTAGGAGAAAACTGCAGCTTTATTTTGATTAAGCTGATTTAGCAGTAATTCTGCTTGAAATATTATAATACTATAGATTTTACTATATATTTAAGATAAATTCATTTTTTGAAATTTTATCATAAATATTTTATATAATATTGAAATTTTAACAAATGGAACTCAACAAAATATGCATTTATTTGTAGAAAAATGATTCCAAAATTCTTAACCATTCCAAGATTAATGGCAGTGGTATAAATTGTATTATAATATCAAATCTTTATCTAATAGGAATAGATACTGTATATGTTAGGCAAGTTCTCACCAATGTGTGAATTCAAAATCACTGATGGTCCATTAACAATCACATTTTAAAAAAAATGTGATTGTTAAAATTTTTCAGAAAAAGTACGGATGTTTTTCTTGTCAGATTAGAATGTAAGATCTTTATACCCAAAGTTTTACATCTTATATCCTGATCTAACAAAAATTCATGAATACTTGTTTTGATAGACATTAATGGTTTGAGTTCATATATTGGTGACAACTTGTCTATTTAAAAAAATATCTTTATGATTATTCTCAGTGCTTGTTTTTAGTGACAATACATACAGCTGTTTATTTATTTATTTATTTAAATGCCATACTGGCACCTATTTCTAAAATCTGATTACAATGGTATGCAATTAGTCTATTGAACACAATCAGATATTAAGGAGTACTAGTACTTGATTTTTTATTAAAAAAAAAAGCCCTGATTATTCTTAAGCTATTATTTATTATAATTATTAAAAATTATGAAAAAATATATATATTTAACTATAATAGAATAATATCTTATGTTCTTGTTATTTACACTAATACAATCTTATAACTTGATGGCAGGAATGACAAACATTAGACACTATTTGTATTATAGTTAATGTAGATTTCTAGATAAATGTTTAATGAAATTATTGTACAGTGTTTAAACATTTATTAAAATTATAATTTAATATTATTTGTTTGATTACAGGTTTAAGGGTAAAGAAGAATTGACAGTTGGTGAGAGGTATCGATTTTTATTTGAAGGGAGTGATAGTTATACACTTGTTATTAAAAAGGTTCAGAAAAATGATTCTGGAGAATATTCTGCTATATTGAAAAATGATTTGGGTGAAATAAATTGTAAATGCCACTTAACTGTAAAATGTAAGTGAATAATTAAATATCGACCACCGAGATCTACACTCTTTCCCTACACGACGCTCTTCCGATCTAAATTAGGAAAGATTTTCATTAAAATAATTTTAGTTGTCATAAAAATTTTTAAAAAATCAAAATATATTTAAGAGAATGTAAATTGTAAGTTGAAATTTTTTAAATATCTTCAAAAAGTAATTCAGACTGAATAAATAATATTTAGTCCATTTTTCAGAAAGGGACCATCCATAAATTACCTCATATTACTTCAAACTACTTTTTGATCTCTTGCTCCCCTTCATCATTTTTCATCACTCCAAGCTTGAAGGGATTTAAACCTAAACATTTTATAATCATAGAAATGTAAAATACTAACAATTTTTTACAACATGATATAACAATTTGCATGATTCCTCCCTCCCCTACATCATTTATTGTCACAAATCTATTACACCCATCCTCCTCTAACAACATGATATAGTTTATAGATGCTCCCAAAGAATAATTTATTTATTTATTTAATATTTATAGAAGAATACATTTCAGGCTTTAATCTGAACCTTTGTCAGTTTCTGCAACTAGATAATTAAAATATTGTTTTCAAGAAAAAGTTTGTAGACATTTTTAAAGATTTATGTTCCAAATTATGTTGGTGATATTTGGTTAAGAATGTGATTATTTTGAGTGTGTTATAAATATATTATTAAAAACTTCTTTATCAAAGTAATAAATTGTATTTTCCATATAAGTTATCATCTTGGAGTGAGAAAGAAAAACAAATTATCTGATTCATTTAAACAAATAATTTTCTTTGACAATAAATCAGATTAGAAACTATTAATTCCTTTTTTTTTAAAGGATGAATAAATAAACATACTATTCTTTTTAATAATGAAGTATATGTACATATAAGAAAAACATACTTCAACATAGTAAACTTTTTATTGAAAATCTAAATTATCTAATTCTAAAATGCTCAGCCCTCTTCAGTTGACAAAAAATTATAAATTTACAGTTAGATATAAATTGGAACAAGAATATAGAACTTTAGAAATGAGATATTTGGAAGTAAGTGTACTTTAATCCAGTTTACTCTGTTAAAGACATTATTAAAAAACTTGAAATAAGAGTTACATTTTTCTATGTCATACCAAAAAATTTAAGGGTTACATTCTCCAAAATATTTTTTAAAATGGTAGTTTTTTTATTTAGATAAAAAATTGTTTATAATAATAATAAAGAATTTCAGTAAAATTTATTAGGAAAACAGTTTTCTAGTTTGCAGGATTTTAGGTACTTTTAATGGAATATAATTAAATACTAGACTTATAAAAATAAACAATAAGCTCATTTAGTAAGATAAACTGTTTAATCAAAAATGTTTTTGGCTATCTACATGGCCTGTTTAATCAATGTGTTTGATTAAACAGTTTAAATTACTGATTGAATTTATTGTTTACTTTTATTTAGAGTTATAGTAAGAAATCTTATATTATAATAGACACAATATGTCTGCAATAATTATATATATTAGTTCAACTAATAGAAATTTAACAAAAAAATTAAAACATTTTTTTATTGAATTTCTTTTAGTTGAGATTACAAAATGTATATAATTATGCATATCCTGTATAAGACAAATTTTCCTATTTTAACATTTGAAAAACAAAGAATCGTCTTATATTCCATTCTTAATGATATACTAGACTTATAAAAATAAACAATAAGCTCATTTAGTAAGATAAACTGTTTAATCAAAAATGTTTTTGGCTATCTACATGGCCTGTTTAATCAATGTGTTTGATTAAACAGTTTAAATTACTGATTGAATTTATTGTTTACTTTTATTTAGAGTTATAGTAAGAAATCTTATATTATAATAGACACAATATGTCTGCAATAATTATATATATTAGTTCAACTAATAGAAATTTAACAAAAAAATTAAAACATTTTTTTATTGAATTTCTTTTAGTTGAGATTACAAAATGTATATAATTATGCATATCCTGTATAAGACAAATTTTCCTATTTTAACATTTGAAAAACAAAGAATCGTCTTATATTCCATTCTTATAAATAACTAAATAGTATCAATTTTTCATATCAGATAATTTAAAAAATATATACATATGAGATTGATGTTTGATTTAATTTCATATAGATTAATTATATTGATACATTCAACAGAATGATGAATATTTCATTTAATAAAATATATATTATCATTATTAGCAGTTTCACTTTTAGAGATATCATTTTGATTTAATAACTCATCAGTCCAAGTGAAAATTATATAAATATTAAAAAGGAAAAAATACATAAATATGAGAGAAGTATTTAGAAATTGGATATAATAATTGTTTAAAAAGGAAATTAATATATCTAAATGATGATAGTTTCCTTAAAAAATAAAAAAAATACATTTTCAATACATAAGGTCTCAGAAATATCATAGATTGTTGATAATGCAGCTATAACTCTCTTTTCCAAAATCCCCTGCTATATTGGAATTTTATTATATTAATAATTTTTAATAGCTTTAGTATGAATTAACATATATAAAAATAATTTCTAAGGAGAAAATTATGATTTATTTAAAAATGATCTTTGTCATATGAAATTATATATTTAAATAAATTTAATTGCTTTCAGCTTCACCTGTTTTCCGTAAACCAATGAAAGATATGGCTGTAATGACAGACGAACCAGTAAAGTTTGAAGTTGAAGTTGAAGGAAACCCAACTCCAGAAATTAAATGGTATAAGATAAGCAAAATGATATTTTTTTAATATAGACTAATTTGAATAAAAGACTGTTGGATTAATTAAATCACTGTAGGAACTAGGAATTTTTGTGCTTGGGGCATTACTGCATTTCTTTTGAAAATTTTTTAAAATTTCAGAGGGTGAGGCTTTCCTATTTTGTTTTTTCACTGACAATAATTAATAGAATGATATCATCATCATGACTTTTAATTTTCATATTTATATTTAATATAAAAAAGTTACATTTTCTTAATACATATTATATAAACTTTATATACTAAACCAACCTCAAGGGAATTTTAATCCAAATAATCCTAATTAATCTTGCCATATTTAATCCCTTGATTCTTAATGGAATTTTAATAATTTGAATTAATTTAGACTAATTTTAGCGCCATCTCGTAATTAGAATATTTATTATTTTATTAAATCAATGTGTGGTGCTTACACCCATCTCATAATTAGAATAATTATTATTTTATTAAATCAATGAGTGGCGTCATCTACTAATTAATAATTAAACTAGAATTTTTAACTAATTAATTTGAAGAAAAAATCCGCTTCGGCCCGGGATCAAACTGGGGACCTTTGGGCTAATGTCCTAATGTCATACTGCTAGACCACTGAGGCCAACGAGCGGATTAATTCTCCAGACAGTTATGAGATGGCACTAAAAATTAAGTTTAAATAATTCAAATTATTAAAATTCCATTATAGAATCAAGGGATTAAATATGACATGTTATATAAATATAATATGTTCTAATTTACATGCTATATAAATATAAAGAAATAAAAATCGCAAATATAGTTTATAAACAAATCACAAAACTAAAAATACTGCAAAAAAAATAAAAAATACATTTTCAGCCTATATAATAAATATCAGGTCATCTCAAAAGTAATATCGTTTTTAGCATTAAGTTTTAAAAGGGTATAAAAAATAAATCACTTGCTAATTTAATCAAATATATCTTCTCCATTTGAATCAATAACACTCTTCCAACATTGTGAAAACTTTAAAAATTCATGCTTAGACAAACTGAGATATGTTTCAACAAATACAGTATAAAAAAGATTATTTTTGGGATGACCTTTTATATATGTAATATATATGTAGAAGTATAGTTTAAAATATAATAATTTAGAATATATAAATCTATAATTTACATATAATATATCACAATATACAGTTGCATTTAACATGCAATGGAAATAAAAAAAAAAAAAAAAATTTGAAAATATTATTTATTAAAAAAAATTGTATAATGAAAAAAAAAAAATTTATAAAAATCATTTGTAAGGTTTATTTGAGATTTCTAAAATTTTGCATTAACACAAATCATGGCAGTTTTTACAAGTCATTTGTCATTAATTTATAATATTTTAAAATTCTAAACATCTAATTCTTTGCCAATAAAATATTATACTAAAATTAAACAAGTTAGTCTTAGACAATAAATATTTTGTATTATATATCTTAATTGTAAAAATGAATTAAAAATTTTCATTTATATAAACTAATAATATTTGAATATTTTCTTTGAATCAACTACTGAAGAATTCTTCAAGTCAATAAAAATAAGTACTATTCTAGAATAAGACATGCACATATAATAAAACTCAAAACATTTGTATTTTAAGTTATATTAAGTGCAACCAATAAAAGCCATTAGTAAACTTATTTCTGTTTTGGGATACTACAAATAAAAGACAAACAAAGCTTTCATGAAATATATCAATTCAAAAAACCTCTCTGCTTTTTTTGTTTCATTAAAAGTTTATCTGCATTTCTTAATGCTTGTTTTTACAGATTACTGTTTACATAAATCTATCTCTATTCTTATACAGTGAGATTGAAACAGCTATTTCTATTCTTATACACCAATTATTATTGAAGAAAATAAATTAATATATCCAGTTTACCTGAATAAAAAAATTTTAGATATTCTGTATTTTCATCTTTTATATTTTGAAGACTATTTCTGTTATTTCAATATCTTTTACTACTTTATTTATATATTTAATTTTTTATTTATATCAAATTATATAAAATTAAATTGCAGTTTGAAAGATTTAATCACAGTTTATATTGATTTCTTGAAATTAGAACTTAGCATTTTGGTATGTTTGAATCTATGTTCACTTCAATTAAAATTCTAGTAAGCTTAATATTAATTCCTTAACTTTAATTAATTAATTAGATAATATTTTTACTTTTTACAATTACTATGTATATGTTATATTAAAGTCTAATTTAATATTTATAGGTTTAAAGATGGACAGCAAATATTACAAAATGAGCATGTAAAAATGTTTCATGAAGCAGAATTATATGCATTATTAATTGAAAAAACTAAGCCAGAAGATTCTGGAAATTATTCCTGTGTTGCAAGTAATAGCAGTGGTAATCAGACAGGGTTTGGTGCTCTCACTGTTAATTGTAATTATCTTTATTTAATTTTTAAGCTTTAAAAACATGATAAGAAAAATATATTACCAACTCAGGAATCAAATTTTCATAATGTAAAAAATTTAATACTCAATTTTTATTTTGCCTTATTATATTTTTTTAAATAAATAATTGAAACATTACAATGTGAAGAACATAAGATTTAAATTTATTATTTTCCAATATATCTCTTACAAAATGGGAACTACCACGCAGATACAAAAAATTATAAAATACAGTGAAACCCTCGCGTGCGTTCCCGTATCGTACGACTTTCCCGCTTTAAACGTCTATTTTCGGAAGTCCGAGCATTTTCTTATACATGCAATGTAAAACTTTCCCTTGACTTTCCCGCTTTAATGTCTATTTTCGGAAGTCTGAGCATTTTCCTATACTTGCAATGTAAAATTTTGCATCTTCCTACGTTTTAATTATATAACTTTTTTATTATGACGTCATCAGAGTTTCCGGCTTCGTGTGTTTCCCCGTTCCGACTTTTCGGGCCAGTCCCTGAAAAGTTTCAAAATCGGGGTTTCACTGTAAAAAGATATATTACAATATAATAATAATAATGATTAAATACTTTTACTGTAGATTTATCAGTTAGCCAATTATCTAAATAGTCATGAATACATATTTAATTTTAATTTGTCAAATACACGTAGTCCTTGACTTATGGCAGGGTTTGATTTTGAATCCCACTATAAGTCAAGCCATCATAAGTTGGAATGGTTGTAAGTCATAAATGCCCAAAATTTATGAATCTTTCACTATTAATGTTTACTAGGATTGTATATATTATCTTAATAAACATAAAGAATGCAAAAATACAAGAACCAGATACAAAAGAGGCCTCTTTCCATATATCAGATTATTGAGTCAGAGACTCATACCCATGGAATTGCATTGACTAATTACAGAATTTACTGATTATATCACTTGTCATGAGTATGAATGATCATAAGGTGGCTGTAAGTTGAGAACTACCTGTATAATTGTTAAAAAATTGTTTTACATAAAAAATATATCTCATATTAGATATAGTATCAACGGCATATCTGAAAACTGAGAAGACCCTCACAAAAATGTCGATGGGGCCTCCTCTTTTTAATTTATCGATATAATTTATTTCAAATGCTATCTAAGCTCTGTAACGCTAATGATGGGGCCCCCTCTTTTAATTTATCGATATAATTTATTTCAAACACTATCTAAGCTCTGTAACGCTAACGATGGGGCCCCCCTCTTTTTAATTTATCAATATAATTTATTTCAAACAATATCTAAATTCTGTCTCATTTATAATAAATGTCAGCATAAAAATGATTTGCTTAAACGTAAACGATCAAAACTCTAATTCTGGGTGTCAATGTTTATTTATAAGGATGTCAAACCCTCTTTTTAATTTATCGATATAATTTATTTCAAATGCTATCTAAGCTCTGTAACGCTAATGATGGGGCCCCCTCTTTTAATTTATCGATATAATTTATTTCAAACACTATCTAAGCTCTGTAACGCTAACGATGGGGCCCCCCTCTTTTTAATTTATCAATATAATTTATTTCAAACAATATCTAAATTCTGTCTCATTTATAATAAATGTCAGCATAAAAATGATTTGCTTAAACGTAAACGATCAAAACTCTAATTCTGGGTGTCAATGTTTATTTATAAGGATGTCAAAGTAAAAAAAGCCTAACACAAACTAATTTATTAATAAGGTTAATACGTGAAACTTTATACAGGTGAAAATAATTTTATTATATACAAATTGTAAAACTTTTAAACAGATCTACATTGATTTAAATGAAAGTAATTTTATTTGGACAAATTAAACAACAATTAAACACATCAGAAGATATTTAATGTACATACTGTTACAAAATCATTACAGCATGTAAACTTTACATAAATTGTAAATTAGCGCTAACTAAGTTTTAGAGTTCCAGCTAATGAACACCGATGCTCTGCATTAAAATCGAGGTTATTGGGGATTGATTATTTGGGTTTTAGAGATTTTTTATTCAGAGTGAGTTGGGATGTGGGGTCTGCTGACTGTCAGCTATGCCATAATATAGTTTCTATTAAATCTAAGTTTTTATGCAATTTTTACATACTTTTTTATTAAATTGGTCTTATTTATTCACTTTATTACTTTGTCTGACTGCAAAATACCTTAAGAACCAACATCACAGAAGATTCAAATATTAGAGAATCAGTCTTTATTAACTAAAATATATGCCTATAATTTTAATATTCCTATATGATTCCATTATAAAAATAAAGGCTACTTGAGATGAATTTGTAAATATTAAAAAGTTGAAACAGACTAATATTATTTAATATTTAATAGATTAATGTCATTTAAGTAATCTTATATATATTTTAAATTGTTTGTCAGCTATGCCATAATATAGTTTCTATTAAATCTAAGTTTTTATGCAATTTTTACATACTTTTTTATTAAATTGGTCTTATTTATTCACTTTATTACTTTGTCTGACTGCAAAATACCTTAAGAACCAACATCACAGAAGATTCAAATATTAGAGAATCAGTCTTTATTAACTAAAATATATGCCTATAATTTTAATATTCCTATATGATTCCATTATAAAAATAAAGGCTACTTGAGATGAATTTGTAAATATTAAAAAGTTGAAACAGACTAATATTATTTAATATTTAATAGATTAATGTCATTTAAATAATCTTTTATATATTTTAAATTGTTAGTTTGTTTGTTTGCTTATATCAATTAATCTCTTGAACAATAGAAGTTAGAACTGGCAAACTTGGTATGCTTCTCTGCAATTGTCAAACATAAATAACTGGTCTGTTTAGTGAGTTTTAGAACAATCATTTATTAAACAATTATTAACAATCCAAAAATTTTATAAAATTTAAAAATTTAATCAATAGATGGTCTATATGTAATCTATGTTTTTTATTAAATTTAACAATTTAATCAATAGATGGCTTCATTTAAATCCTTTAGATTAATGTTTGAATTTGAGGTGATGTCATAGTTGCAGCAATGTGACATTATCATGATGTAGAGATAGGTAACATCATAAGACGATTTTGATTCATGATGTTACGATGATGTAATACTATATGACACCATGATGGTAGTATATTGCAGCAATAATGATGTCATCATAGACTAATATTCTGGTTAAATCTACATCAAAATTGGGCATAAAAAGCCAATGGATTTCAAATGCTTTAATTAATAAATTATATGGCAAAATGATTTGTTCAAATTTGGAATGTTGTCACAAGATTCCATGATCTCATTATGATGTAACAAATGGTTGACATCACTGACATAATACTGATAAATGATTTCATGATTTTATGCTTTAATAAATTCAGAAAGCACAATTAATTTCTGCCAGTTGTAATTCAGTTAGTTTGATGATAATATAGCATTTCAATAAACATGAGGTTTAAAATAAATGAAATCAAATCAATGCACAAGATAATTTTGCAATTAAAAAATTTTTCTTGGGGTTAATACAATAAAGATTAGTAAAATGATCAATTTTCACTAGATATAATATACAATATCATAGCATTACAAATTTCATTGTTCTCCAAATAACACTTTTTCAAAAAGACATATATATATACAGTAAGACCCTGCTTAATGCTGTTCTGTTTAACACTGTTTCGATATAATGTGGTTTTTTTTCTGAATACTATATTTTTTTATGGATTTACTTTGGCATGATTTTTGAAGCTGTTATACTTACATAAATTTGAAATTGCACGAATTTGTCGCTTTGATACTCCTATGCTGTCTTGCAGTGAGTTTGATATCAGTGCAGTGTAATATATACAAAAGAAACAAGTTTAGTAACTATTAAGGAAATTATGGTTATGGATCAGTTAATACAAAATAATCCAAATTTTGATAGAAATTCAGAGGTAAGACAAAATATCATGGATGTGATGTCTTGATATCAACAATTTCTTGCTAAATGAAAGAGGAAAAGGCAAACAACGTTAGATGACTTCTTAAGGATAAAACAAAACGTGTCAAATGAGGAAGAACCTTCCTCATCACAAACATAAATTATTTACTTGAATATTTTTGATTTTCACAAATTATTTATGAATACCAATCGATATTAACAATAAAAAATGTCTATAATTAATGTAATATTAAAAGTAATAATACATGTTACAAAAATAAAATAAAAAAAATTGTATGTATATTTTTTTATTCACTGTCCTGTTTCACCTATCTCCATTATTTGTGTGTTAAGATGACCTCGTTTAATGCTGTTTCATTTAGTGCTTGGTTTTTTTTGGAACCGTTAAATGGGGTCTTACTGTATGTCTTCTTCAAAAAGTGTCTTGGAGTCTTGTTGTCTTTTTACTCATAAGTTTGTGAACTTTTGGAAATTATGAGAGTTGTATTAAAGAACTGAATGATTGAAACTGTATAAAAAATCAATATGCAAATAATCAAAATCAAGTTTTTCCTAATATATAGTATGTTTTCAAACTATGCCCAGTCAGTGTCAAGCATACTTTGCTAATATATTATAAAATTAATTTTCACACCTATGAATAATAATAATTATTATTTGATAGATATTTTTAGAGAGAGGTCATAATGTTATTAGTAATAATTATGTTAATGTTTCACCTATCTCCATTATTTGTGTGTTAAGATGACCTCGTTTAATGCTGTTTCATTTAATGCTTGTTTTTTTTTGGAACCGTTAAATGGGGTCTTACTGTATGTCTTTTTCAAAAAGTGTCTTGGAGTCTTGTCTTTTTACTCATAAGTTTGTGAACTTTTGGAAATTATGAGAGTTGTATTAAAGAACTGAATGATTGAAACTGTATAAAAAATCAATATGCAAATAATCAAAATCAAGTTTTTCCTAATATATAGTATGTTTTCAAACTATGCCCAGTCAGTGTCAAGCATACTTTGCTAATATATTATAAAATTAATTTTCACACCTATGAATAATAATAATTATTATTTGATAGATATTTTTAGAGAGAGGTCATAATGTTATTAGTAATAATTATGTTAATAGTAAAAGATTTATCTAAATTTTTTCTAATTTATTTTTATCATTAAAATTCTCTAATAAATTTTGATTATTTTCAATAACATCTTATTATGGCATTGACTATGATTATTTTAATAGCAATTAGTATTCTATAATGTTGATTGTAACATGTCTTATTTTGTAATAAGAAATATAATCATTCCAACATCATTTTATCATCAATTTAACTTGATTTATATGCATAAGTATATATGTATATGACAAAAAATTTTGGAAGGAAAATTCTTTTTATAAAGATTGGATTGGCTTATACATGAATTAATTGAAAATGAAAAATTACACAACATACAATTCCAAAGAAAAATCTATCTTATAAAATTTATTTATATTAGCATGCTTTCAGAAAAAGTTAATTTCATTGATAGTGTCAGATGAAGGGAATCTGCTACTTCCAATTATTAGATATATAAAATAGAACAAACTTCCATCATATTTTTTCTGAAAAAGATTTATCATAATGATTCTATTATTCAAAAATATATTATGTAGATATAATTAAATGTTCATATTTAAAATATATAAAAATATATTAATTTATCAGATACTGCATAAATCAAATCAGAAATGTGCAAAGCAATGAATGCTAGGAAAAACATGATTGAATTTCCATTACTATATATATCTAATAACTTATTTTTGTTTAATCAAATGTAATGATTCTAAACATTTCTAATTAAGTTTTTGAAATTCTAAATGATTTTGATTAATTATCAAATACTGAATACAAATGCTCCTCAAGTTACAAACATTTGTACTTAAACATGAAATTTCATTTTCAAATTTCACAAAATTTCAAAAACTCTTCAATAATTTTAAACAATATGATAGCAGAATGCTCTAGCAATGAATATAATGAAAAATTACTCAGTTAACATATTATTGCAGTATTTCAAGATAGTGGTGATTTCACCAAAAATTCCTCATTTTATATTTGGAACTTTTCATTCAAATCTGTGAAATAAGAAATTCTTTTAATTGGTCCAGTTATGAAATATATTACAAAATTAAATATATTAAGTTATTTCAATACTTTTGGAGCAAAAATAACATCAATATATTTAGTTATAAATGACTCAATTTATGAACAAAATTGATATGTGAATTATGTTTGCAACTAAAGGAATACTTACAATTATTTTGTGACATATTTGAGATATCAGATTTCTATTCTGGAAGTTGTCTGATTTAATTATTTATCAGTTCAAACCAATTAGAAGAAAGATAATTAAGTTTTGATTAGTCTGAAATAATTATCATGTATTTAAGTTGCTATACTTAAGTAGGTTCTTATCTACAATTTCTGTTATGAAATCTAATAACATTATGTATAAGTAGTAATAAATCTATTAATAACATTATAAATAAGAATAATTGAAACAGTGATAACTTAAATCCATGATGATAATTCTATTGCATTTCTTATAAAAAAAGAAATACTTTATTGGAGAGAGAGAAGTTAATTTAAAATCTTAAAAAATAATAAGTTGAAAAATATGAATAAGAAGTTTCAACTATTGTATCAAAGATGAATTCATCATTTTTGAAAATGGTAGATCAATGAAAATTAAGAAATTTTTTAATAATACTTGTTTCTAATGGTGGTAATGAATATTCATTTTCTGTATTTAAACAGGGTAAAAATTATTTATGCACTTCATTAAGTTAGTTGCATTTAAATAATTTGTCACTTATAATTTATAGAAAATACTTATTTAATCAATCATTAGATTATGAATCTATTATTAATAAATTAACTAAACTTAAAATGAGAAAAATTCTACTTTAATATTATTTTTGTATGTACTATTTCTATTTTTATTTTATAATACTTGTATATATATACTATTTCGAACAACTAGATTTAGAAGTTGAGTGATTTGTAATAAATAATCAGATGATGTGATCTTTTGTTAATACAAAAGATCATATCATCTGATATATTGTATTTGATATTTGTTTTTAAATGTCAATCTTTATTTATCGTTAAATATAAATAATTAGGAAAAATTACAGTATTTAAATTTTTAATAAGATATTAAAAATGTTTGAATTAGTTAAAAAAACATCTCAAAATTAGATCTCAAACATCTTCATTAAATACTAATAGATATTGATAATAGTGGAGAAATCTAATGTCAAATAAATAATAAAATAACAGCACATAAACATAAAAAATTCTTTATTTTTGAAAATTTTTTGCAAAAATAAAGAACTTTGCTGCTTAAATGATTTTATTTTAAATTATACATCTGCAAAAAACAGGCAAAGATATGGATACAGTTGATGAAATGTCAAATTTTTCAAATTGATTTAAATGTATAAATTATTTTCCTTATCATGTTAATATGTGAAATGATTTTGAAAATTATAAAAAGTTTATGCTAAGCATTATATTTATAGCTCCTGCAAAATTTATACAAAAAATAAAAAGTGTTGAGAGTGTTGAAAATGAAACCATATCATTCAATATAAAGATAGCTGGAAATCCAAAACCCACTATTAAATGGTAAGTAAATTTGCTTGAAAATATTAGAATACAATAATTATTTTCAAAATATATATTTCAATAATGTTTATATCCTGCAAAATAATAATACAAAATATTTTTAATTTATATGATTTAATTATTAAAATGCACAATAATAAAATTATATAGAAAGATGAGAACTTATTAAACTTGAATTAAGTAGATAATTTAAATCTGCTTTTAATAATCAAAATAGAATTTAATCCCTATTTAAAATGCTTTAGAGGAAAGCTAATCAGTAATAGCTAATCATTTTATTCTGTTAATATTTATGTAATTAATAATTTGAATTAATATTCTAAATGATAAAGGTAAAAATGTAAAGTTCTTTAGCAGTCAAAAACTTTCATCAGAAATGTTTTCAATGCATTTGGTGCTTTCCTCAGCTGCTGGGGAAGGTGCCAAGTGCATTGAAATGTTTCTGATGAAAGTTTTTGACTGCTAAAGGGCTTTGTGTTTTACTTTTTTGTTTTTGTGTTATGCAGTCCTGTTGAACTTTTATGTTCTAAATGATGCCTATTGACAATATTAATACTATTGTTTAGTATTTATTATACTTTTATGATGCAACAAAAGGCAAGAATTTTATATAGAAAGAAATAAAAATTGGAAATTCAATAAGCTGTGACTGCCTAGTATATATTTAAAGTTTAAAACATTAAAAATTTTCACAACATTTTCATTTTTGTTTCATTTTGGGCATTTTATATAGTTGTATAAACAAATTTTGATTTTTTGGTAAGTTTAATTTGATAAAATAATATAAATCTTTTCTATTCCTGACATATAGAATATTTTTTAACATCAGAATCAACAACTATTTATTGTCTGTCTATGAAAGCTGCACCTAGCTGAGGTGGATGAGTCCAAATGCAAAAGGGAGAGTCGCAGTTGGTAAAATGATGGGTGGGAATGGTTTCAGTTTACTTTTAATTGCATATTTCTGTTATTTGTCGTCTTAGTGTTTTCGCTTACCATTTTCTATTTGTGATGGCTTGCAGGTCATAACAAAGCCTTTCGAAGTGGAATGAAAAAATTTTACACAATATAATTGAATTTTGTGATAGAGAAGCAGAAAACGGTTATGTTTTAATTCCTGTTTCTTATTCCATAAAACGAGTAAGTCAGATATGTGGTGTATCATTGACAACAATAAAAAAAGATTCATCAAGAGTCAGCAGCGTAAGCTGAACCAAGTTTTTTGTTTTAATTCCTGTTTCTTATTCCATAAAACGAGTAAGTCAGATATGTGGTGTATCATTGACGACAATAAAAAAGATTCATCAAGAGTCAGCAGCGTAAGCTGAACCAAGTTTTTTCTCTCCAAAAAAGTGAAGAAAGGTGGACATTCTGCAGACAACTGGAATAGATGATTTTGATTGTGATGTTATTAGGCATACAGTGCAAGAGTTTTACACCTGAGAAAAGAAAGTTCCTTCATTAAACAAATTTATTGCCAGTTTTAAAGGAAAAAAAATCAACTTCACTTGGAAAAAGGAAATATTAAGACAGATTTTATATAAAATAGATTTAAATGGAAACGAAGCCAAAATAAAAGGAAAATTCTAACTGAAAGGAGTGATATCATTTTAATGAGAAGGCAATTTCTAAGGAATATAAAAAGGTATCGAGAGGAAAAAAGACCTGTTGTTTATATTGACGAAACGTGGGTCGATAACAATTTGACATTTGGTAAATGCTGGCAATCAAGTCAGCCAATTGGCTGGATTAAAATATACTAGACTTCCACTTGGAGGACCTAGGATTCAATCTGAGTTCCATATCACCATATTTTATCATCAGGAAATTTTGAATCCAGCTTGCCAACTTCTATCTTTCATTTGTTTGCTGATTCTAAGACAGATGGGGCTCATCACTGCTGTGGAATGACTCTATAACCTGATAACTTGTTAAAAAGCAGCATAAGATATAGAAAAGAAAGAAAAACTTGCAAATACAATAAATATTTGTGCTCTGTATCTCAAAAAAATAATAATGAAATTATGGAAAATATTTTACATAAAGTTTAATATATAGAAGTTAGATGAACATAAATCAGATAATACTTGTATACAGATTGTCTCAAAATAATAAAAATTAAAACAGCAAGTTAGATTGAAGAGACCTAGAATGACCTTGACCTAGTTTGCAAATAATAATAGCTGGCTTGAAGATACTCATTGTGTTTTAATGCAAAATAAAGGATGCAAATTAAATGATGATACAAACTAAATTAAACTTAAATCAAACAAAATAACAAAAAATTACATAAATAAAAAATATAGAAATTAAAAAACACAAACTGACACTGACTTAAATCAAACAAAATAACAAAAAATTACATAAATAAAAAATATAGAAATTAAAAAACATAAACACTTTTTGTTTCAACACAAACTGTTTTCAAATATGGTGAAGGAACAAAGAGAGACACAAATGGTAGTGATGAAGATGGGGAGTGGGTATACTCTAGCAAACAGGAAAACAGAGTGACTGGCAAGGAAGATTGGAAGAGAGGAAATTTTAGCAAAATAAACACCATTACAGAATAATTATTGCAGAGGAATGGATGAAGTGGATCTACCAGTGATAGCAAAAGAGGGGAGAGCTGTGAGAAGAAGAGAATATTAACAACTAATAAAAATTAGGATTAAAATGGGAAAATGTAAATAAAATAGAAAGAAAATGAAAAAATAAAAGTGATAAACAAAAACATAAAACTTGTTTAGAATATGATAGCAAAAGAGGGGAGAGCTGTGAGAAGAAGAGAATATTAACAACTAATAAAAATTAGAATTAAAATGGGAAAATGTAAATAAAATAGAAGGAAAATGAAAAAATAAAAGTGATAAACAAAACATAAAACTTGTTTAGAATGAAGAAAGTTTATAGTGGTGGACGAAATTTTCAAAATTGAAATGGAAGGTTATTGAACATGTAGGATTGAACTATTTCTAAAGCTTCTCTGAAAATAAAGAGTTAGCTGGGATATTAGATAAAAATGCAAGATATTACAGTGCCTGAACAAATCACACATAAATAATAACAGCACTAAGGCAGGAGATATATTCATAACTTAAAATCTTGTTTTTTGATTTTTAAGCTATGAATATATCTCCTGCCTTAGTCATGTTATTATTTACGTGAGGTATTAGATGTAATAATTTTAGCATTCTTCTGAGCTGATGTATACTTATCAATAAAAATTTTTACAACAAGGGAGAAGCTATAGTTTTCATTATGAATATTAATACATGTTCAGAAATACACATATCTAAACTTCTGGGAGTGGCACTGATGTAAAGAGTAGAGTTTTGTTGCAGTTTTAGCAGAATGGAATAGACACCATAACGTTCAGAATTTTCTTTAGGATCTCTATTGTTGTAAGATGCAACAAAGGAATGGATAGGATGAGATGAGTAGATTTAAACTATATTTAGGAATTGCCACATTGCATTAAATAATATAGATTAACTAATGATAAATAAGCAAACTAATACAGCCAAACTTTCCCTGGTGGATAAAGTTTACATTAAATTTTCAAACGATTATTATATTTGAATTAGAGCTAAGGTACCACCATCTGTTGAGTTAATAATATTGAATATCAAACTAATACAGCCAAACTTTCCCTGGTGGATAAAGTTTACATTAAATTTTCAAACGATTTTTATATTTGAATTAGAGCTAAGGTGCCACCATCTGTTGAGTTAATAATATTGAATATGAAGTTTGGCTATATTAGTTTGGTTATTTCGTAAAAGGATTAATCCCCTGATTAGTGTGTTGTTATGAAGTGATAAATAAGAGTAGTATCTTCTATGCATCCAGGTTCCACTTTGAGTCATTTCAGTTTGCACTTTTTTTGAAGTTGCATCATGAAATAATTGAAACAACATTTTGCTTTGAGTCATAAATTCCATATTTGTATCATTTCAGGAATGATTTTTCTTTTGTAACACAGTGGCTTTCATTACATGGTTCAATTATCATTTGCAATATATATATATGTACATACACTTCTAATGCTACAATATGAAAATACAAATAAAATCCATTTATCTTGTTATTTGCTATATTTAGGAAAGTGATAAAAGTCATATTCATTACGTTTTCTAATTACCATTAGTGCAACCAAATACAACAAAATATGGCATAATGAAAATTTTACAAATAAACAGTTATATTAAAATTAAAATATTTTTATCTAAATATTCTGTCTTTACTTAATTTATCAAATCTATAGTGGTAAGTTACTTCACTTGGCTTTACATCATCAATAAGGTGGTTAATAGAGGAGATATGCATATCATTACACATTTTATTCTTTATACCATGGTGAAAAGTCTTCTTTATCTGATAGCAACATACTTTCTGTAGATATGCATATCATTACACATTTTATTCTTTATACCATGGTGAAAAGTCTTCTTTATCTAATAGCAACATACTTTCTGTTTCAAATATAAAGTAGGTGTGCTGTACATATTGTGAATGCCTCTTGCAATTTTCTGTTTGTTGAAATAGTAATGCTGGTTCTCTATCTTTCATATTTCAATAGTTTCTTATGGAATTTATTATTTCAGTTTGCATCATTTCAGTCTGCATTGTGCTTTTGAAGAATGCATCTTCGATGCAAAGTGGGATTTTGGTGCATTTATCCATTAAAAAAAAAATTGCTATATATTTTTGATCCTATTTGTGAAGTGCCTGACAAATTAATATTTTCAAATTTGTTTAAATTTGAACAATTGTACATATCCATGTACTATTAATAACAGAATTGAAATGAAATTGATATTTGTTATGAATAAATATGAGAATCAAGTATTTTTTTTGTCATGAAAAGGAACAACTGCACTGACAGATATTAAGATCTTACCAAAAGCTTTCAATTTTTGATTGACTTATGTATAATGTGGAAAAAACTTTAATAAAAGTTTTTTCCACATTAGTTTTTTCTTTCCAAAATAAAATTTTGGAAAGAAAAAACTTTTATAAAAAGTTTTTTCTTTCCAAAACTTTTTAACTTAT